>JAWPHD010009512.1:0-102933 GCA_037043455.1 Cyrtodaria siliqua
GACATCTGACCTACTAAGCTTAACATTAAAAGAGGTTGTTGTTTTAACATGGGTACTATTTCTGTAAAGTTTCAAAAGTGTAAGTAATAGTTGCAAGTTACAGTGAGGTAGGATTCAGTCATTGTCCGTTCAATGTGACCTTAATGACTTGCTAAACCCAAAAGTAATAGACTTCCTCCCCTGACCTAGGACAATGCACCTATGCAGTTTAATAAGTGTGGGTATCATATTTCCGGGATTGTCATTTGCAATGTGTATGTCCATATAAAGACATGTTGACCTTGAACTTTGACCTGCTAAGCCCAAACGTGGTAGGGTTCCTCCTCTCACCAAGGGCAATGTATCTACAAAGTTTCATGAATGCAAGTATTATACTCCTGGAGTTATCACTTGGAATATGCACTGGTGACCTTTGACCTAGTGACCCCAAGCAACAGGGTTTCTCCTCTGACCAAACACAATGTATCTATGTGATTTCAGTTATTTGGCAGAATGTGTATTTCCATATAAGGTCATCGTGACCTTGACATTTCGCCTACAGACCCCAAGGACAATAAGGTTCTTTCACTTGCCAACGTCAATGCACATAAGTTATTTCATCAGTGAGGGTGTTATGGTTTTGATGTTATCGCGCAGAATGCATATTACCACATAAGGTCATAGCGACCTTGACCACTGACCTGCTAACCCCAATGAAATACAATATTTTCTCTTAACAAGTGCTATGAAGTTTCATGAGTGTAGGTGTTATGGTTTTGAAGTTATCCCAGGAAATGCCTATTTCCATATAATGTCACGGTGACCTTGACCTTTGACCAAATGACCCAAAATCAATAGGGTTCCTCCGCTCACCAATGTCACTATACCTATGAAATTTCGTGTAGGTGTTATAGTTTCGAAATTATCGCGAGGAATGCCTATTTCCATATAAGGTCATGGCCACCTTGACCTTTGTCCCACTGAACCATAATCAATAGGGTTCCTCCTCTCACCAAAGACAATGTACCTAAGTGTGGGTATAATGGTTTCGAAGTTATCCCAAACAAGAGGTCAATGACCTTGAAGCTCTACTGATTGATTTTGATTTCAGGAAGTAGTCGCTACAGACTTGTTTTTTGAAAATCTATTTTTAACCGTGGCGGCCATCTTGAATTTCCGGCCGACCTGAAATTTTGCTAGGATCAATTAGACATTAAGAGCAACATTCCTGTGAAGTTTCATGAAAATCCGTCAAGTAGTTTCAGAGGAGTAGTCGCTACAAGTTTTCATTATATAACTCTATGTAAACAAAGATGGCCACTGGTAGCCATGTTTAACGTCAAATCAAAACGATTTTCGACAAGGACCAACATCATGTCATACTGATCATTTTAGAAAAAGTCCCATATCAATATCTCTTATAGTTTTGAAGAAGTAGTCGCTACAAACTTATTTATTTTAAATCTATTTTTAGCTGTGGCGGCCATCTTGAATTTCTGGCCGACCTGAAATTTTTCTAGGATCAACTAGACATCAAGAGCAACATTCCTGTGAAGTTTCATGAACATCCGTCAAGTAGTTTCAGAGGAGTAGTCACTACAAGTTTTTACTATATAACTCTATGTAACCAAAGATTGCCACTGGCAGCCATGTTTAACGTCGAATCAAAATAATTTTCCACAAGGATCAACCTCATGTCATGCTGATCATTTTAGAAAAAGTCCCATATCAATATCACTTATAGTTTTCAAGAAGTAGTCGCTACAGACTTATTTTTTTAAAATCTAATTTTAGCTGTGACGGCCATCTTGAATTTCTGGCAGATCTGAAATTTTGCTAGGATCAATAAGACATCAAGAGCAACATTCCTGTAAAGTTTCAATACAATCCGTCAAGTAGTTTCAGAGGAGTAGTCGCTACAAGTTTTTACTATATAACTCTATGTAAACAAAGATGGCCGCTGGCAGCCATGTTTAACGTTGAATCAAAACGATTTATGACAAGGATCAACATCATGTCATGCTGATCATTTTAGAAAAAGTCCTATATCAATATTACTTACAGTTTTCAAGAAGTAGTCGCTACAAACTTGTATTTTAAAACTCTATTTTTAGCTTTGGCAGCCATCTTGGATTTCACATCAACATGAATTTTTGCTAGGATCAACTAGACTTTATGGGCAACATTTCTGTAAAGTTTCATGAATATCCATCCAGTAGTTTCAGAGGAGTTGTCGCTACAAATAAAAGTTTACGGACAGACAGACGGACAGACGGACTACGGACGCCGCACCACGGCATAAGCTCTGCTGATCTCTGATCAGTAGAGCTAAAAATACTATTTGATTCAGTTTCTTTCTCATTTATTGACTTTTCAAATAACACTGTGTTCTTACTTTCCTCATATGATAGACCGATTTCTAAATAATTTATATCTAGTCACAAATAGATCTGATGTCCTTAGGTGGTGGTCCATGGTCACATGCATAATGAATGATCAAGCTCTCAATGAACCCAGATTAGATGACAAATCAGTGTCTCACACGAGGCATTGTTCTAACTAGCACCAGAAATTCACAGCATTAGGTGTTGCTGCAGACGTCATTCTCACTTATCTTATGTACTGGACACGCGGTTGTACTTTCATAACTAACTAACTAACATTATCACTTCTTAAATTGAATTGAATTGCATTTTATAGTCGCACCAACAGCTAAGGTCATATGGCGACTTTCCAGCTTCCACTGGTGGAGGAAGATCCCAGGTGCCCCTCCGGGCAATTTTCGTGTACGGGCGGGCACCTGGGTAGAACCACCGACATTCCGCAATCCAGCTGGATAGCTTCCTCACCTAAAGATTCCTAGGCCTCTGAGGGATCGAACCTACAGCAGTGAGGGGCAAGTGATTGCAAGTCAGAGACTCTAACCACTCGGCCACGGACGCCCCATCACTTCTTAAATTTTCTATATTATTATAAAAAATTATTCAACGAAAAAGTATATAAAAACGTTTAAAACATCTTTTTTTTTACATCATGTTTGATGGAGATTTTCGCAATTAAAACTAAAACTGTTCATTATTGTTTATCCGCTGAAGCACGAAAGATGGGTACCCCTGTTATACCCTGTAATTTAAAATTCAAAAAATAAATTTGAAAGAAAGGACAATATTTTTGTTCAATTTAGTCAGACTCCCTTGCAGCTGTCTTCACGGTGACTGGTGACACGGGTATGATGACTAACATCTGATAGGGTGGCAGTGACCTCATACCATGCCGTAATTCATACGATACAGCCTTAATCATCTGCCTTCACATTCTGTCTTCAAAACTAATATGATGACTGTTTGTTTTTGTTATGTAGAGGTTATAATACAGATAAAAGTCAATAACAATGAATTATTTTTTAAAAGTTTAATTAAACTTGTTCAACAGCATACATCTGTTTTTGAAATTCTTGAAAACTAAAATAGAGGGAGATAATTGCAACAAGAGGCCCAAGAGGGCCTGTGAACGCTCTACTGGCTGTTATACCATTGATGAATCGAGTCGTACTACAGGGTGTCTAGAGTGTACACAAGGTTTTTCAAGTATTTGACCTAGTGACCTAGTTTTTGACCCCATGGGACCCATTTTCGAACTTGACCAAAATATAATTAAGACAACATTTCGACAAAGTTTCATCAAGATCGGGTCAGAAATATGGCCTCTAGAGTGTACACAAGGTTTTTCAAGTATTTGACCTAGTGACCTAGTTTTTGACCCTGTGTGACCCATTTTCGAACTTTAGCAAGCTATAATTGAGACAAATATTCTGACAAAATTGCATCAAGATCGGGTCAAAAATATGGCCTCTAGAGTGTACACACAGTTTTTCCAAAGTTTGACCAAGTGACCTAGTTTTTAACACCATGTGACCCATTTTTGAACTTGACCAAGATATAATTAAGACAAACATTTTGACAAAGTTTCATCAAGATTGGGTCAGAAATACGGCTTCTAGAGTGTACACAAGGTTTTTCAAGTATTTGACCTAGTGACCTAGTTTTTAACCCCATGTGACCCATTTTCAAACTTGACCAAGATATAATTAAGACAAACATTCTGACAAAGTTGCATCAAGCTCGGGTCAAAAATATGGCCTCTAGAGTGTACACAAGGTTTTTCCAATATTTGACCTAGTGACCTAGTTTTTAACTTCATGTGACCCATTTCCGAACTTGATCAAGATATAATTAAGATAAACAATTTGACAAAGTTTCATCAAGATTGGGTAACAAATATGACCTCTAGAGTGTACACAAGTTTTTTCAAGTATTTGACCTAGTGACCTAGTTTTTGACCCCACATGACCCATTTTTGAACTTGACCAAGATTTCATTGAGACAAACATTCTGACAAAGTTTCATGATGATTGCATCAGAAATGTGGCCTCTAGAGTGTACACAAGAAAAGTTAACGGACGACGGAAAACGGACAACACACCATCCCATAAGCTAAAAACAAACTTTACCGACCGGTTATTGACATTAACAATCTGGTAAAGTTTGGTAAAGATCGAATGAAAAAAATATGGCGTCTAGAGTGTACACAAGGTTTTTCAAGTATTTGACCTAGTGACCTAGTTTTTGACCCCATGGGACCCATTTTCGAACTTGACCAAAATATAAATAAGACAACATTTCGACCAAGTTTCATCAAGATCGGGTCAGAAATATGGCCTCTAGAGTGTACACAAGGTTTTTCAAGTATTTGACCTAGTGACCTAGTTTTCGACCCTGTGTGACCCATTTTCGAATTTTAGCAAGCTATAATTGAGACAAATATTCTGACAAAATTGCATCAAGATCGGGTCAAAAATATGGCCTCTAGAGTGTACACACAGTTTTTCCAAAGTTTGACCTAGTGACCTAGTTTTTAACACCATGTGACCCATTTTTGAACTTGACCAAGATATAATTAAGACAAACATTTTGACAAAGTTTCATCAAGATTGGGTCAGAAATACGGCTTCTAGAGTGTACACAAGGTTTTTCAAGTATTTGACCTAGTGACCTAGTTTTTTTACCCCATGTGACCCATTTTCAACTTGACCAAGATATAATTAAGACAAACATTCTGACAAAGTTGCATCAAGGTCGGGTCAAAAATATGGCCTCTAGAGTGTACACAAGGTTTTTCCAATATTTGACCTAGTGACCTAGTTTTTGACCCCACATGACCCATTTTTGAACTTGACCGAGATTTCATTGAGACAAACATTCTGACAAAGTTTCATCAAGATCGGGTCAAAAATATGGCCTCTAAAGTGTACACACGGTTTTTCCAAAGTTTGACCTAGTGACCTAGTTTTTAACACCATGTGACCCATTTTTGAACTTGACCAAGATAAAATTAAGACAAACATTTTGACAGTTTCATCAAGATTGGGTCAGAAATACGGCTTCTAGAGTGTACACAAGGTTTTTCAAGTATTTGACCTAGTGACCTAGTTTTTAACCCCATGTGACCCATTTTCAAATTTGACCAAGATATAATTAAGACAAACATTCGGACAAAGTTGCATCAAGCTCGGGTCTAAAATATGGCCTCTAGAGTGTACACAAGGTTTTTCCAATATTTGACCTAGTGACCTAGTTTTTGACCCCACATGACCCATTTTCGAACTTGACCGAGATTTCATTGAGACAAACAATTAAGATAAACATTCTGACAAAGTTGCATCAAGCTCGGGTCAAAAATATGGCCTCTAGAGTGTACACAAGGTTTTTCCAATATTTGACCTAGTGACCTAGTTTTTAACTTCATGTGACCCATTTCCGAACTTGATCAAGATATAATTAAGATAAACAATTTGACACAGTTTCATCAAGATTGGGTAACAAATATGACCTCTAGAGTGTACACAAGTTTTTTCAAGTATTTGACCTAGTGACCTAGTTTTTGACCCCATGGGACCCATTTTCGAACTTGACCAAAATATAAATAAGACAACATTTCGACCAAGTTTCATCAAGATCGGGTCAGAAATATGGCCTCTAGAGTGTACACAAGGTTTTTCAAGTATTTGACCTAGTGACCTAGTTTTCGACCCTGTGTGACCCATTTTCGTATTTTAGCAAGCTATAATTGAGACAAATATTCTGACAAAATTGCATCAAGATCGGGTCAAAAATATGGCCTCTAGAGTGTACACACAGTTTTTCCAAAGTTTGACCTAGTGACCTAGTTTTTAACACCATGTGACCCATTTTTAAACTTGACCAAGATATAATTAAGACAATCATTTTGACAAAGTTTCATCAAGATTGGGTCAGAAATACGGCTTCTAGAGTGTACACAAGGTTTTTCAAGTATTTGACCTAGTGACCTAGTTTTTAACCCCATGTGACCCATTTTCAAACTTGACCAAGATATAATTAAGACAAACATTCTGACAAAGTTGCATCAAGCTCGGGTCAAAAATATGGCCTCTAGAGTGTACACAAGGTTTTTCCAATATTTGACCTAGTGACCTATTTTTGACCCCACATGACCCATTTTTGAACTTGACCGAGATTTCATTGAGACAAACATTCTGACAAAGTTTCATCAAGATCGGGTCAAAAATATGGCCTCTAGAGTGTACACACGTTTTTTCCAAAGTTTGACCTAGTGACCTAGTTTTTAACACCATGTGACCCATTTTTGAACTTGACCAAGATATAATTAAGACAAACATTTTGACAAAGTTTCATCAATATATGGTCAGAAATACGACTTCTAGAGTGTACACAAGGTTTTTCAAGTATTTGACCTAGTGACCTAGTTTTTAATCCCATGTGACCCATTTTCAAACTTGACCAAGATATAATTAAGACAAACATTCTGACAAAGTTGCCTCAAGCTCGGATCAAAAATATGGCCTCTAGAGTGTACACAAGGTTTTTCCAATATTTGACCTAGTGACCTAGTTTTTGACCCCTCATGACCCATTTTCGAACTTGACCGAGATTTCATTGAGACAAACATTCTGACAAAGTTTCATGATGATTGCATCAGAAATGTGGCCTCTAGAGTGTACACAAGCAAAAGTTAACGGACGACGGACGGACAACGGACAACACACCATCCCATAAGCTCTGCTGGCCCTTGGCCAGTAGAGCTAACAAGAGGGCCTGTGAACGCTCTACTGGCTGTTATACCATTGATGAATCGAGTCGTACTACATGGTGTCTAGAGTGTACACAAGGTTTTTCAAGTATTTGACCTAGTGACCTAGTTTTTGACCCCATGGGACCCATTTTCGAACTTGACCAAAATATAATTAAAACAACATTTCGACAAAGTTTCATCAAGATCGGGTCAGAAATATGGCCTCTAGAGTGTACTAGTGACCTAGTTTTTTACCCTGTGTGACCCATTTCCGAACTTTAGCAAGCTATAATTGAGACAAATATTCTGACAAAATTGCATCAAGATCGGGTCAAAAATATGGCCTCTAGAGTGTACACACGGTTTTTCCAAAGTTTGACCTAGTGACCTAGTTTTTAACACCATGTGACCCATTTTTGAACTTGACCAAGATATAATTAAGACAAACATTTTGACAAAGAGTGTACACAAGGTTTTTCCAATATTTGACCTAGTGACCTAGTTTTTAACCCCATGTGACCCATTTTCAAACTTGACCAAGATATAATTAAGACAAACATTCTGACAAAGTTGCATCAAGCTCGGGTCAAAAATATGGCCTCTAGAGTGTTCACAAGGTTTTTCCAATATTTGACCTAGTGACCTAGTTTTTAACTTCATGTGACCCATTTCCGAACTTGATCAAGATATAATTAAGATAAACAATTTGACAAAATTTCATCAAGATTGGGTAACAAATATGACCTCTAGAGTGTACACAAGTTTTTTCAAGTATTTGACCTAGTGACCTAGTTTTTGACCCCACATGACCCATTTTTGAACTTGACCGAGATTTCATTGAGACAAACATTCTGACAAAGTTTCATCAAGATCGGGTCAAAAATATGGCCTCTAGAGTGTACACACGGTTTTTCCAAAGTTTGACCTAGTGACCTAGTTTTTAACCCCATGTGACCCATTTTCAAACTTGAACAAGATATAATTAAGACAAACATTCTGACAAAGTTGCATCAAGCTCGGGTCAAAAATATGGCCTCTAGAGTGTACACAAGGTTTTTCCAATATTTGACCTAGTGACCTAGTTTTTAACTTCATGTGACCCATTTTCGAACTTGATCAAGATATAATTAAGATAAACAATTTGACAAAGTTTCATCAAGATTGGGTAACAAATATGACCTCTAGAGTGTACACAAGTTTTTTCAAGTATTTGACCTAGTGACCTAGTTTTTGACCCCACATGACCCATTTTTGAACTTGACCGAGATGTCATTAAGACAAACATTCTGACAAAGTTTCATCAAGATCAGGTCAAAAATATGGCCTCTAGAGTGTACACACGGTTTTTCCAAAGTTTGACCTAGTGACCTAGTTTTTAACACCATGTGACCCATTTTTGAACTTGACCAAGATATAATTAAGACAAACATTTTGACAAAGTTTCATCAAGATTGGGTCAGAAATACGGCTTCTAGAGTGTACACAAGGTTTTTCAAGTATTTGACCTAGTGACCTAGTTTTTAACCCCATGTGACCCATTTTCAAACTTGACCAAGATATAATTAAGACAAACATTCTGACAAAGTTGCATCAAGCTCGGGTCAAAAATATGGCCTTTAGAGTGTACACAAGGTTTTTCCAATATTTGACCTAGTGACCTAGTTTTTTACCCCACATGACCCATTTTCGAACTTGACCGAGATTTCATTGAGACAAACATTCTGACAAAGTTTCATGATGATTGCATCAGAAATGTGGCCTCTAGAGTGTACACAAGCAAAAGTTAACGGACGGACGGACGGACGACGGACGGACGACGGAAGACGGACAACACACCATCCCATAAGCTCTGCTGGCCCTTGGCCAGTAGAGCTAAAAACAGAATTCCTCCTTTCACCTAGGGCAATGTACCTATGAAGTTTTATGAGTGTAGGTGTTACAGTTTTAAGTTATTATGCGGAATTCATGTTTCCATATAAAGTCAGTGACCTTGACCTTTGACCCCAAAAGAAATAGGGTTCCTGCTTTCAACAAGGGTGATGAACCTAAGAAATTTCAAGACTGCTACAGTTTTGATGTTATCATGTGGAATTCATATTTCCATGTAAGGTGACCTTGACCTTTGATCTACTGACCCCAAACACATTAGGTTTCTCCGCTCACCATGGGCAATATATGTATGAAGTGTATGTGTTCAGGTAATCATGAGGAATGCATTTTTCTATATAAGATGACAGCGACTTTGATCTACTGACCCCAAAAGGGTTCCTCCTCTCACCTAGGGTAATGTAGTTTTATGAGTGTAGGCATAGCAGTTTTGAAAGTATTGTGTGGAAGGCATATTTCCATATAAGGTCACTGTGACCTTGACCTTTGACCTACTGGCCCCAAAAGCAATAGGGCTCCACTCCTGTATGATACATATAAGGTCACTGGGATGTAAGGTCACCATGACCTTGACCTTTGACCTACTGACCCCCCAAAACAGGTTTCCTCCTCTCATCTAGGGCAATGTACCTATGAAGTTTCTTGAGTGTAGGTGTTATGCTCGAAGTTTTGTCTATATAAGGTCACGATGATCTTGACCTTTAACCTACTGATCCCAAAAATAATAGGGATCCTCCTCTCACCTTGGGCAATTTACCTATAAAGTTTCATGAGTGTAGGAGTTATAGTTTCGAAGTTACCATCCGAAATGCCTTTTTCTATATAAGGTGACCTTGACCTTTGACCTAATGACCCCAAAAACAATAGGGATCCTCCTCTCACCTAGGGCAATGTACCTATGGAGTTTCATGGGTGTTAAGTGTAATGGTTTCGGAGTTATCGTATGGAATACGCAATTGTTTACGGTCGGACAGTTGTGTTCTTCAGGTGTATAAAGTTTCATATGATTACCTTAAACGGTTTCAGAGTTGGTGTTGAGGACAAGAAATGCATGACAAAGACATTAAAATGGACATAACTGGTTGAAAAAAAAATTTCTTGCGTTCCGCATGTTGACCAGTTTTGCTATTAACTTTTTTAAAATTATTTATAGTATTCAACATTTAGAGAACATACTAAACACAAAGATTCCAAAGATTTTTTTGTTTAGTGGCTTCAGACCACCTACTTATTCCTGGTTAGAACCAGTACTGTATACCGCATGCTGTCCGTAAGAATCAACAATTTCTCACTTGAAGTTGAGCTCACAGTGAGAAGCTGTGAGAGACGAGAAGGTTTCAATTGCAGCGTCTTTACCCTCTCGACAACGAAAGTACTTTGACCAGAATAGGTCAATTTAGTACTTCGATGTCATTGATTGTAACCTACTGGTACATTATGTATTAATGTGTAGCACTCATCAAAGAGTTTCTGTGTAGAAAGTTTGGATAATTTTATATTACTTTTGTTGCTGTGGTAATGATAAATAATACTCGAAAACTTAACCTTTTAAGTTGCTGAAACGACATAGGCCAATATATGTATTGTATGTATGCTAGAATAGTGATTTAATACACAAGATGCAAGAGTTGCTTAAGTTTCATTGCATTTAAGCACTTAAATTGAGTGACAACACTCGGGTGGTGACAATATCTCTTCCTTTTTTTTTTTTTTTTTGCAATTACAGGTGAGCTCCAAGTATTTTTATATTATAGCACATTATCCTTTGTATTAGACCTTTACATTAAAACTAGAAAATGAAAGGCTCAGTATTGAAAAATATCAGGAATATTTTTTCCACAGTAGTCATTTTTAATGTTGAATAAGAAAGTGTAATACAAACCCCTTCTCTTTGTGTGCGTATAAGAAGCCTAGCAAGCTCATCTTGTACCTCCAGAGTCTTTCTATGGTTTGGTCCATACACTGTGGTACAAGATGCCAAACACTCGTTAAGGTAACTTTCTGCTGAACCTAGAACAAAAGGAAATCAAATCTATACGCATGTTAAGAGAGTACATCAGGATTTTTTGTTTTTTTTAGAATTGTTCAAATACATTATTTCTGTATCCAGTTGATAAAAATAAACTAAATGAACCACCAAACAAATAACATAAAAGACCCCAAAGAAGGTAATCCTTACTATGGTTATGCGCCAGGGTTAGGTATTTTAAACTTGGCAGCAAAAAATATCGCAATTGTATTGTAACACGAGAGTCATATGTAGATATTGCCGAGGTGCACCGTTTGAAAGCTATGTACTAGCAAGAAATTCCTATACGGCCTGATATGACTTATTGTAGTTATTAATTAATGCCCTGTGTTAAACATGTTAAAGGAAATTGTCAATGTTCCATCTATAGCTTTGAACCATTTCACGTTTTAAATTGGTCATTTCATAGCTTTTTATTATTTTAAACAAATTAAGCTGGAAGCCAATGTACCTCCTTTAATAATCTATCATTACATGCAACAAATAAAGCTTTTGTATAATTGATTATTTGATTTAATCAGTAAACATTTAAACTATGATGGTGTTAAGGTCAAAAGCTACAACTTCCATTGGAGCATTCTTTTCTTTTAAGACATTGGTAATCTCAATTGAATCTGCAATTTTGTCTCCTTACAATGTAAGGTATGTACATTACTGGTTTCCAATAATAATTATACATATGCTTCTTTTCTGTGTTCATTCTTCCCTACATGGCAATTTTATTTTAATATAAGGGTTCAATATACTAAGATGTTCTTGAGTCTTGAGCAGAAACTCCTTTTTTACCTTTTTCTATCGGTCAAGAGCGAACGACCGATGGAGCGGAACCCACATTAAGCTAATAATACGGGCGTGTGTAAAATTTGGGTTTAATATACTAGATTTATTGGGCGGAAATGATTATGTCTAGGGAAAGATGGATGGACAGAATCCAGTACAGCCACAATGAACATTGTTTGCAGATGGTATAACATTACATAAACTAGAAATGTCACCATTAAGTGAAAAATGACCCTTAATTTGACCTTTGACCTCCAAATGAGTCCGCAACACACCTTTCCATTAAAATTAACATGTGTGAAGTTTTATGAAATTCCCTTTAGTTTTTTTATAGTTATGGCTGAGACATGATTGTTTCGGGCAGACGAACGAACAAACTAACTAAAGGATGGTGCGATCATTATATGCCCCCACCCTCCTGGAGCATAAAAAAAACACAAAATATTACACAATGTGGCAAAACAACCAATATGTTATTTTAACAACTTACTCTCTGCCCCATCCCTTCCTGTGCTGGAATATGCCTGTGCCAGGGCCAGGGCTGTATCCACCAGTTCCTCACTGGCATCTTTGTATCTGTGACAATGGGTATAAGGAATAAATAAGAATATATGCCTGTGCCAGGGCTGTATCAACCAGTTCCCCACTGCCATCTTTGTATCTGTGACAATGGGTATAAGGAATAAATAAGAATATGCCTGTGCCAGGGCTGTATCAACCAGTTCCTCACTGCCATCTTTGTATCTGTGACAATGGGTATAAGGAATAAATAAGAATATATGCCTGTGCCAGGGCCAGGGCTGTATCAACCAGTTCCCCACTGCCATCTTTGTATCTGTGACAATGGGTATAAGGAATAAATAAGAATATGTCTGTGTCAGGGCCAGGGCTGTATCAACCATTTCCTCACCGGCATCTTTGTATCTGTGACAATGGGTATAAGGAATAAATGAGAATATGCCTGTGCCAGGGCCAGGGCTGTATCAACCAGTTCCTCACTGGCATCTTTGTATCTGTGACAATGGGTATAAGGAATAAATAAGAATATGCCTGTGCCAGGGCTGTATCAACCAGTTCCTCACTGGCATCTTTTTATCTGTGACAATGGGTATAAGGAATAAATAAGAATATTCCTGTGCCAGGGCCAGGGCTGTATCAACCATTTCCTCACTGGCATATTTGTAGCTGTGACAATGGGTATAAGGAATAAATAAGAATATGTCAGGGTGTTTGCAAACAGCTGACGCACCCAGTACCGGCTTAAAGCACATAATTTTATTTTACTGAAATGTTCGTGCCTATGGCGAGTACTCATGGCCCCATATACTCGACCGACAACTTCAATCTCATTAAAATCAGACCCTTTAACACGCTATGATACTCTACGATACAAGGAGGGTATCAAAATGTAAATAGGATTTGATTTTAATGAGATTGGACAACTTTAAATCTTACAAGATTATTTACGTAAAATCTAATAGTTTACAGGAACCCTCGAAGTAGTTATTTCCTTGATACTTAAATAAACATACCCTAACAGAGAATATAAAGTGAGTGACTTTTCAGATCAAGTTTTATGCACTAAGATTAAGATGAAGACATATTAGTCTAGTCACTATCACCATAACTTAGGCCACATGTAACTGAATTTAAAATTGTTCTTGTTTAACCCTTAACCCACTACATATATATATTTGGGGAAAATTACTGATCAGCAGCCGAACATTGCAAACCCTCGCAGGCTGATCTGGGTTTAAAATGGATGCAAAGGATATTATAGTCGTGCTTAGCGGGTTAAGGGTTAAAAAAATTACAGGAATCTCAAAAATGAAAAAACAACAACACAGAAATAAGTGTTACCTGGCTCCAGCTATAGAATGCGCCTGTAGGAACATATCAATAGCTTTGTCATGGTTGGCTTGACGTCCCTTAGACTGCTCCAGGTGGACAGAAGTTAAGGAAGTACAAGTTCATGTTAACATGCAGTATAAGGAGACCACACCTTTAAGTATGTATGTGTACATCGTGAATGCACTTTTCAAGGATGGCTCATTAAACTATCGACTTAATCCTGATTATCATTAAATGGAGGTTTAAATTTATGTAAAGTAGGGAATTGCCTAGGGTAACTCGCCTCCAAGTCGGACTTGCCCCTGATTCGGACAGTTATTGATGGTTGAATATCTTTCTCATCTGGAAACGGTCAATAACTGTTACTATGAAAGGGAGGCAATCCAATGATTTCTTTCATTCAAAACAACAAGAATTACTCCCAATCTATTGATTTCTCCAGTTTCCTTTATAGTCTGACTCGTTCGACTTTGGGGCATGTCTAAATATATCTGCCCTGAAGACGAACACTGAAGTCAGGAGCCAATACCCGAACATTTTACACAAGAAGACATCTAAAATATGTAATTTATGTAAGGAAATTTATATACATACATGAAGAAAAATAAGGACAATTTATTTGAGCTTATGGCAACATCGAAGCAATTTTATGACCCACTACTGAAGTTGCAAAATATGTCCGTCTCAAGGGCTGGTACTGCTAAACAGTTGACATCGAATGATACATTAAACACTGAGGAAGCAACCAGATGGTTTCAGCAAGCAGGCGCATGAATATAAATAGACAGAGGTCTATTAGGTTAATTTACCTAATTAAAAAAAGAATTAAAAACAATTAAAATATATTATTCATTTCAATTTTGTTACGTAACAATATCCTTCAATTCCAATAATGAGTGATATTTGTTGATTTTATATAAGTGAATAATACTAGAACTGTATCATGGAGAATGAGATACAACTTTATTGCAAAGCAGGTGAGAAAATCTATTTAATTTAATTCGTTCTTTTATATATCTGGTTATTGTTTTTGGATATTAATAACTTGCTGTGCAGTACATGAATGACGATGTGAACTGCCGTGTATACCAGAAGTCATGTTGAAGTAAAATTCCGTTTTCACTCTTTGGCAACAATTTGCTATTCCACCGGTAACAAACAAATGTATTAAGTAATAGACAGGACAGAGGCCATGAAAACAAGGATATTCTGCCAGACTCCTGATACAGAGGTATCAGCTCCACCGCGTCATCCCCGTACATTCGTATTGTTAAGTCTATCACCTTGTCAAACTGGGTACCAGCCACAGCATATTTCTTCTGTCTCCATGCCAACCTGAAAATCATTTCAATAAGAAGTCAGTTTATACACGAAGCAGAGTACCAGTAAATACAATTTGTATACAAAACAGGTACCAGTCACAGCAAACCTTTTTCTGTCTCCAAGATAAAACTTATTTTATTCAAGTTATATACATGTTAAAGCAAGGTACCAGCTATTTAAATACAAAGCATATTCGTGTACAAACTATTCACGCCATGGTTATTGCTGTACTCAGACAACCCCACAAACCTGCTTTAAGTTATGAGTTATGAAAAGTATTCCTTTAAAAATTAAAAAATTGTTGATTTTAAGATAGTATGTTTTATACATGGTATATAAGGACAGTTGGATGAGGTCCGTGACAGACTCTGAGCAATGGTTGAACAAGTAATGTTAATCGGGAAATAGAAAATATGATTTTTTATTTTTATTTGTGCATTCATTAGGAGTATTTAAAAGGCATATCTCATGCCACCATGTGCAATATAGAGACATACCTTGCCTCCAGCTCATTTCTAGTATTTTCATTGGATTGAAGGTATCACGCGGAGAACGGGTATAATCCATACATGGCAACTTTTCTATACATGCCAAACCTGATGTAGAATGTGACATACCGGTAATTTCCTTTACAATGTCATGTTTCCCGTAAAAGCTTCTCTTTTTAAAATGCAAAATGTTTCTTTAATGTATCTTCTTTTGACTTGAAATGTAATCGGTAAGATATAATCGTTACACATGATTGTGTTAGTGACCTAATATGGTATATAAGTGTCAGTAATTTCCTTATGGGGCTCGAGCTTCATTCTCGCCCTATATGGAATTTACTGACAAAGAATATCCCATGTTAGTCACTAACTTACTGTGTATAACTTATATATTATCTGTTACCAAGAGCAAGACATTAAAGAGACATACATACCTCGCAGAAGACTGCGTCAGTTTGATTTCCATATCGTTACACTCATCGTCTGTTACACACGACAACTTGGAACAAGCTTGATATGCTCTGTCCGCCTGTATGCAAATATATATAATATATATTGATTTGAATTTATTTGGAGCATGTGGTTCTAAACCACGATAAACAACAACATCATTGACAACCTGCTGCTAATCACTGTCTGTGATTGTCAACAAATGTATGGTCTCGCCTAACTTACTATATGAACATTTCAGTAAATTACAGATACTGATACTGATCAAATCTCAATGTGAGAACCAGTCACAGATACTGATCAAATCTCAATGTGAGAACCAGTCTCAAAGATGAAACAGTCAGATGATGAGGTTTGCTGATATTATCTCTCTATATTGGGATGAAGAATACCAATTGAATGACGGACAAGAAGAAATCTCTAAAGCGAAGTATTTGACCGTATTTACGCATAGGTACTAAATGAACTAGAGTCTTATCCATACAGAATATTCACAGGTTTGGAAAGAATATTTTATTTTATTGGGAGTATACAGTTGTAAATATGCTTGGGTTTCTCAAGAGAATAAAATCTGTCCACGACCAAAAGAAATGTTCTTTTCTCTTTATGCCTTACATTGTATGCATCATAACATTCTGATTACATCACGTAGTATACTTAGTACTTTTAAAAACACATTTTTGATTTTCGATTATTTTTAGTCTGCTGTTTTTTTGTTCAATCAAGACTGTATTTTATGTTGTTACTGTTACATATGGTCAACATAATTATGTAAGATTTGCTCTACTTCTTTCAGTTAAGACACATTTTGCACATTTTTGGACTTCAATATCACTCTAAAAATTCAAAACATACCAAGTGTTGTATTTTCAAATGTTTTGGCTGAATACATGTAATTATTAACTTTCACAATTTTTTTTTGAAAACAAGAGGCCAATGACCTGGAAGCATTCTCCTTTCAAATTCTGAATGTGTTTTGTTTGCCACAGAAAATATTGGGATAATTAAGTTTGATGTTTTTTTTAATTTCGCCATATAACAGCAACATTCCTGTAACTTTTCATGCAAATCCATTAAGCAGTTTCAGAGGAGTAGTCTTCACAGTCTTCTACTGTATAACTCTATGTCCACAAAGATGGCCGCTGGAATCAATGTTAAGGACCAGTTACATGTAGATGTCATGCCAGTCATTCTGACAGAGGTTCAAAATCAATACTAGCAATCGTTTTGGGGAGTGGTGATAACAAATTGGTAATGTTTCAATCTATTTTTACCATAGTGGACATCTTAGATTTCTGATTGCTCTGAACTTTATTTAAAACTAACTAGACATCATATGCAACATTCCTGTAAAGTTTTAGGAAAATCGAAGCCATAACAAAAAATGAGGACCAAATCATTGTTTTTGAACAGAGGGATTGCCAGACAATGCAATGCACAATGCACAAGCTCTGCTGACTTTTGACCAGGAGAGCTAAAAGGACATTTTTGAAAGGTTCAGCTACAACAAAATTGATAATCATTCCTAAATTGCAATATCAATTTTGTCTTCAAATCTAAGTTATTGAAATAGTTTTTTTTATCACATACCATGGCTTCTGGGAGTGTAATAAAGCCATGACCTATTTCTCGTAATACACTAGTGTATTACAGATGCAAATGAGGGCCGAATCACTGTGTCTGTATACAGTAAAACATTTAATCCTAATTGTATGCATGATATATCATACGATACGTTCAGACACCTTAAATATTTAATATCATTATTTGAAATCTTACTTTAATATGTGTAACATTAAATTTAGTTTCAGGTGTCGCATTAGTTGTAGGGCAAACGTGTAACTGTTACAGCGTGTAACGTAGCTGACGTCATGAAAACATGACATTATGATTTCTCTTACAAATTGCAGCCATATAGAAGGTAAATTGTTAAAGGCAGAAAAAACATTAAAGAGAAACTATCATGTCGTAGGTGTGTTATGTGATAAATAGAATCTTACATTCGTGACTGTGTATTATTGACTTTAACAATCTTGTTGGATAAAAAGATAGGATACTCGGCAGAGCCTCGTATCCTATCATTTTGGATACTCGGCAGAGCCTCGTATCTTATCATTTTGGATACTCGGCAGAGCCTCGTATCTTATCATTTTGGATACTCCGCAGAGCCTCATATATTATCATTTTGGATACTCGGCAGAGCCTCATATCCTATCATTTATCCAACTTGTTTATTAAAATTAGTCATACACAGTCACGAATGTAGAATCCTCTATATAATTTTTCAAAAATCTCCAACTGCAAGAAATGATGATACTACACATTGTATTTCATAACTAAGATGCACTATTTCCTTCCTAAGTATATACTCTACTGTTATTGACTCTAATGTAACCCCCAACCTTCAGTAGAGCTGTCTCTGCTTCTGTACATAATCTACTGTTATTGACTCTAATGAACCCCCAACCTTCAGTAGAGCCGTCTCTGCTTCTGTACATAATCTACTGTTATTGACTCTAATGTAACCCCCAACCTTCAGTAGAGCCGTCTCTGCTTCTGTATATAATCTACTGTTATTGACTCTAATGTAACCCCCAACCTTCAGTAGAGCTGTCTCTGCTTCTGTACATAATCTACTGTTATTGACTCTAATGTAACCCCCAACCTTCAGTAGAGCCGTCTCTGCTTCTGTACATAATCTACTGTTATTGACTCTAATGTAACCCCAAACCTTCAGTAGAGCTGTCTCTGCTTCTGTACATAATCTACTGTTATTGACTCTAATGTAACCCCCAACCTTCAGTACAGCTGTCTCTGCTTCTGTACATAATCTACTGTTATTGACTCTAATGTAACCCCAACCTTCAGTAGAGCTGTCTCTGCTTCTGTACATAATCTACTGTTAATGACTTTAATGAAACCCCCAACCTTCAGTAGAGCCGTCTCTGCTTCTGTATATAATCTACTTTATTGACTCTAATGTAACCCCCAACCTTCAGTAGAGCTGTCTCTGCTTCTGTACATAATCTACTGTTATTGACTCTAATGTAACCCCCAACCTTCAGTAGAGCTGTCTCTGCTTCTGTACATAATCTACTGTTATTGACTCTAATGTAACCCCCAACCTTCAGTAGAGCCGTCTCTGCTTCTGTACATAATCTACTGTTATTGACTCTAATGTAACCCCCAACCTTCAGTAGAGCCGTCTCTGCTTCTGTACATAATCTACTGTTATTGACTCTAATGTAACCCCCAACCTTCAGTAGAGCTGTCTCTGCTTCTGTATATAATCTACTGTTATTGACTCTAATGTAACCCCCAACCTTCAGTAGAGCCGTCTCTGCTTCTGTACATAATCTACTGTTATTGACTCTAATGTAACCCCCAACCTTCAGTAGAGCCGTCTCTGCTTCTGTATATAATCTACTGTTATTGACTCTAATGTAACCCCCAACCTTCAGTAGAGCTGTCTCTGCTTCTGTACATAATCTACTGTTATTGACTCTAATGTAACCCCCAACCTTCAGTAGAGCTGTCTCTGCTTCTGTATATAATCTACTGTTATTGACTCTAATGTAACCCCCAACCTTCAGTAGAGCTGTCTCTGCTTCTGTACATAATCTACTGTTATTGACTCTAATGTAACCCCCAACCTTCAGTAGAGCCGTCTCTGCTTCTGTACATAATCTACTGTTATTGACTCTAATGTAACCCCCAACCTTCAGTAGAGCCGTCTCTGCTTCTGTACATAATCTACTGTTATTGACTATAATGTAACCCCCAACCTTCAGTAGAGCTGTCTCTGCTTCTGTATATAATCTACTGTTATTGACTCTAATGTAACCCCCAACCTTCAGTAGAGCCGTCTCTGCTTCTGTACATAATCTACTGTTATTGACTCTAATGTAACCCCCAACCTTCAGTAGAGCCGTCTCTGCTTCTGTATATAATCTACTGTTATTGACTCTAATGTAACCCCCAACCTTCAGTAGAGCTGTCTCTGCTTCTGTACATAATCTACTGTTATTGACTCTAATGTAACCCCCAACCTTCAGTAGAGCTGTCTCTGCTTCTGTATATAATCTACTGTTATTGACTCTAATGTAACCCCCAACCTTCAGTAGAGCTGTCTCTGCTTCTGTACATAATCTACTGTTATTGACTCTAATGTAACCCCCAACCTTCAGTAGAGCCATCTCTGCTTCTGTATATAATCTACAGTTATTGACTCTAATGTAACCCCCAACCTTCAGTAGAGCTGTCTCTGCTTCTGTACATAATCTACTGTTATTGACTCTAATGTAACCCCAACCTTCAGTAGAGCTGTCTCTGCTTCTGTACATAATCTACTGTTATTGACTCTAATGTAACCCCCAACCTTCAGTAGAGCCTTCTCTGCTTCTGTATATAATCTACTGTTATTGACTCTAATGTAACCCCCAACCTTCAGTAGAGCTGTCTCTGCTTCTGTACATAATCTACTGTTATTGACTCTAATGTAACCCCCAACCTTCAGTAGAGCTGTCTCTGCTTCTGTATATAATCTACTGTTATTGACTGTAAGGCCAAAAATAAAATTATGTTTGTTTCCCCTTCCCGACCCATGCAAAAAAGGGTTGGGTAGGTAGGTAGGTAAAATATTTTTTTTATTTCATTTCTTTTATTTGAGATCAAAACTGGAATACATGCTACCTATAAGACACATTTAAGACAAAAAAAAAAAAAAAAAAAAAAAAAAAAAAAAATCGCCAGTGTCGAAAAAATAATTCGGGTCGCGGCAATTTCGGTGGGTCGGTCGGGAAGGGGAAACAAACATAATTTTATTTTTGGCCTAATGTAACCCCAACCTTCAGTAGAGCTGTCTCTGCTTCTGTATATAATCTACTGTTATTGACTGTAATGTAACCCCCAACCTTCAGTAGAGCTGTCTCTGCTTCTGTACATAATCTACTGTTATTGACTCTAATGTAACCCCAACCTTCAGTAGAGCTGTCTCTGCTTCTGTATATAATCTACTGTTATTGACTGTAATGTAACCCCAACCTTCAGTAGAGCTGTCTCTGCTTCTGTATATAATCTACTGTTATTGACTCTAATGTAACCCCCAACCTTTAGTAGAGCTGTCTCTGCTTCTGTACATAATCTATTGTTATTGACTGTAATGTAACCCCCAACCTTTAGTAGAGCTGTCTCTGCTTCTGTACATAATCTACTGTTATTGACTCTAATGTAACCCCCAACCTTCAGTAGAGCTGTGTCTGCTTCTGTACATAATCTACTGTTATTGACTCTAATGTAACCCGAACCTTCAGTAGAGCCGTCTCTGTTTCTGTATAAAATCTACTGTTATTTACTCTAATATAACCCCCAACCTTCAGTAGAGCCGTCCCTGCTTCTGTACATAAACTACTGTTATTGACTCTAATGTAACCCCCAACCTTCAGTAGAGCTGTCTCTGCTTCTGTACATAATCTACTGTTATTGACTCTAATGTTACCCCCAACCTTCAGTAGAGCCGTCTCTGCTTCTGTACATAATCTACTGTTATTGACTCTAATGTAACCCCCAACCTTCAGTAGAGCCGTCTCTGCTTCTGTATATAATCTACTGTTATTGACTCTAATGAACCCCCAACCTTCAGTAGAGCTGTCTCTGCTTCTGTACATAATCTACTGTTATTGACTCTAATGTAACCCCAACCTTCAGTAGATCTGTCTCTGCTTCTGTACATAATCTACTGTTATTGACTCTAATGTAACCCCCAACCTTCAGTAGAGCCGTCTCTGCTTCTGTACATAATCTACTGTTATTGACTCTAATGTAACCCCCAACCTTCAGTAGAGCCGTCTCTGCTTCTGTACATAATCTACTGTTATTGACTCTAATGTAACCCCCAACCTTCAGTAGAGCCGTCTCTGCTTCTGTATATAATCTACTGTTATTGACTCTAATGTAACCCCCAACCTTCAGTAGAGCCGTCTCTGCTTCTGTACATAATCTACTGTTATTGACTCTAATGTAACCCCCAACCTTCAGTAGAGCCGTCTCTGCTTCTGTACATAATCTACTGTTATTGACTCTAATGTAACCCCAACCTTCAGTAGAGCTGTCTCTGCTTCTGTATACTTCTTCATGGCCAACTGAGCCTTCCCCTGGATGTAGTTGAGGCGGAACAGAATTCCAAATACATCCGCCTTCTCTCTATCATTGGTTGTCGTGGTTACAGAGCTCAGCATTATTGTCATAGCATTCTCTGAATGGTACTCAGCTTGGGCATTGTACCCTGCATAATAGAAACAGGACAAAGTCATTCCAAGTAAGATGAATACATTGATGATAGAAACCTGACACCTCATGTTGACACTCGTCACACTATCCTTAATGTAAATTATCATCGTAAGTTACAGATCTGATGTGAAAATACACCCATTTGAACTCCAACCCACCAGTATGACCTTGATGAGTTTGACCTATGAGTTGTTTGCCACACATCATTTTGACACTAATCTTTCTTTTAGAAAATCCCTCCATTGATTCAAAAGGTATGAACCTGATACAAAGCAGACGAACGGTCATTGGGCAATCCTATAATACCCTTCTGCTTCATCTGTAGAAGACTAACCAGCATACGATGAAGTTCTTCTATAGGTGTATGTTAAATATTGGTTAACAATCTCAATTCTTTACGATTTTATATATCGAAGACTGGGAGAGGCACCATGCTGGGCTGTATGAGCCGGCAATAGTCACACACTTTAAACTTAATGCAAAATTATTCACATGGAAGTATTATACTGTTTAATGGTTCTACTATTGTAACTATGTTTAATGGTTCTACTATTGTAACTACAATACTGTTTAATGGTTCTACTATTGTAACTACAATTTTGTAATGGAAACATGTGTTTTAAACGCAAACACATAACTGATTTTGAAATAAAAACATTGTAAGCCATGACTAAAACTTACCTTTCAGTTCCAGATAATCCTCGGCCAGATTCACATGTGCCTCAGCCAGTTTCCAGTGACTGCTACCGTAAACTATCCTAGACAGTGCCAGAATTCTGATACGCTCATGTATGGCCTTGTCAGCCTGTACAGAAACAATACAGACATTCATAGTATTCCTCATTGCTGCTATTTACATGTATTATATCCATAAGCATTAGTAAATCTATTCATTTTTGTAATTTTATAAACTTGTTTTTATTTAACTTCATAAAATCTATAGCTGCATGTATACAGTGTCCACAATGCCAGCCCTTTTTTTGGAAAAAGGAGAAGAGGCCCAGGCCTTTCAATAGGTGGGGGGAAAAAGTGTGATTTTCGAGTTAAAGGAGAAAAAATAATGCGATTTCGAGATATAGGGGGAACAGTGTATTAGGCAGAAATTGAAGATTTGCAAATACGCAAAAGTGGTACATTTTAGATAAAATGTCTTCTATAAGTGTATCCCAAACAAAATAATGTTTTCTCAGCCAAAGAGGGGGAAAAAATAGTCCATTTAGGATTATTTAACAATTAAAGGGACATAACTCTTGCCATAAATTGTTCAATCAGCTTGACAAACAAACTTGTGTAACTATTATTGTGTAAACGCTCTGGCAGTACCGACATCACACTTCTGTGATTCTCTGGCAGTACTGACATCACACTTCTGTGATACTCTGACACTTCTCTGGCAGTACTGACATCACACTTCTGTGATGCTCCGGCAGTACTGACATCACACTTCTGTGATGCTCTGGCAGTACTGACATCACACTTCTGTGATGCTCTGGCAGTACTGACATCACACTTCTGTGATGATCTGGCAGTACTGACATCACACTTATGTGATACTCTGGCAGTACTGACATCACCCTTCTGTGATGCTCTGGTAGTACTGACATCACACCTCTGTGATACTCTGGCAGTACTGACATCATCCTTCTGTGACGCTCTGGCAGTACTGACATCACAATTCTGTGATACTCTGGCAGTACTGACATCACAATTCTGTGATACATGTATTGACATTAAATTTAGTTTAAAGCTAACATATACCCATGTTCAGACATCTGCTAGAAACTAAAGTTAAGACTATCTGGAAAGGGAACTGTAAGGGTAACAACAAGAAGTAGACCAGTAGCATCCTACATGTGTATTTCTTAACAATAATGTGTATAGCATGCACATGTTTACAGTATGGACTCTATAACTGTAGCAACTGACACCCCAAGTAGAATTTGTTAAACTTTGTCATAACCAATGATAGTTACATTTTATGCATGCAATAAATATGAATAATTTCAGGCTTAACCAACATTGAATTGTCAACATTTGCCTTGCGCAGTCTTCATCCGTGTTTTAAATACCATCTCAAAATTCCATGCTTGATAAAAACAACGTCAATCGCAAAGTTAATAACTGCCAAGTAGTTTTCCTATATTATAATATATGTAAAGCGGTCATTCTGTTATCCATCCAGCAAAATAACAAACCTTTTTTGCTGAAGATAATTTGTGAGCCATCTTAACTGCCTTTGCCAGCAGTATGTCTGGTGTGGTCATGTTGACTGCCTTCTTCCCATTGGTGGCCTTCATGATTCTGGAGCTATGTGGGCGCCTAGCACTAGGTCTGGCAGTTTGTATGTCCTCCATGTCATAATCCTCATCATCCTCATCATCTTCACTATCGTTACTAAAATGAAGGAAAAAAATAGACGTATTAATAAATTTATTTAAATCAAATATTGGGCAATGTTTCAGTCAAGTTTGCACCCACAGTTTTTCAAAGATGTTAACAAATTCATAAAATTCGAATGCAAGATATATCCAAACTGTAGTCACATATAGTATTCCAGCACCGACTCTTAATATATATAAACAAGAGGTCAATGACCTTGAAGCTCTACTGGTAGGTTTTGATAGCTAGATCAGCATTCCAGTGAAGTTTCATGAAAACCGTCAAGTAGTTTCAGAGGAGTAGTCGCTACAAGTTTTTACTATATAACTTTATGTAATCAAAGATAGCTGCTGGCAGCCATGTTTAATGTTGAATCAAAATGATTTTCGACAAGGACCAAAATTATGTCATGCTGATCATTTAAGAAAAAGTCTCATGTCAATATCACGAAGTAGTTGCTACAAACTTGTTTTTGTAAAAATCTATTTTTAGCTGTGGTGGCCATCTTGAATTTCCGGCAGAGCTGAAATATTTGCAAGGATCAACTAGATATCAAGAGCAACATTCCAGTGAAGTTTCATGAAAATCCATCAAGCAGTTTCAGGAGTAGTCGCTACAAGTTTTTACTATATAACTATATGTAAACAAAGATGGCCACTGGCAGCCATGTTAAATGTTGAATCAAAATGATTTTCGAAAAGGATCAACACCTTGTCATGCTGATTATTTTTAGAAAAAGTCCCATATGAATATCATTTACAGTTTTCAAGAGGTAGTCGCTACAAACTTGTTTTTTAAAAATCTATTTTTAGCCATAGTGGCCAGCTTGAATTTCTGGCCAAACTGAAATTTTGCTAGGATCAACTAGACAACAAAAGCAACATTCCTGTGAAGTTTCATGAAAATCCGTCAAATAGTTTCAGAGGAGTAGTCGCTACAAAAAGTTTTTACTATATATGTAAACAAAGATGGCCGCTGGCAGCCATGTTTAAAGTCCAATCAAAATGATTTTTACAAGGACCAGTATCATGTCATGCTGATCATTTTAGAAAAATCACAGTTTTCAAGAAGTAGTCGTTACAAGCTTGTTTGTTTTTTTAATCTATTCTAGCCGTGGCGACCATCTTAAATTTCTGACCAACCTGAATTTTTTCTAGAATCAACTAGACATCAAGAGCAACATTCCTGTGAAGTTTCATGTAAATCCGTCAAGTAGTTTCAGAGGAGTAGTCGCTACAAGTTTTTATTATATAACTATATGTAAACAAAGTTGGCTGCTGGCAGCCAAGTTTAATGTTGAATCAAAATGATTTTTGACAAGGACCAACATCATGTCATGCTCATCATTTTAGAAAAAGTCCAATATCAATATCACTTAGTTTTCAAGAAGTAGTCGCTACAAACTTGTTTTTTAAAAATCTATTTTTAGCTTTGGTGGCCATCTTGAATTTCACATCAACATGAATTTTTGCTAGGATCAACTAGACATCATGGGCAACATTTCTGTAAAGTTACATGAAAATGCATCCAATAGCTTCAGAGGTGTAGTCGCTACAATTTTTATTTACGGACAGGCGACGGACACCGCACCACGGCATAAGCTCTGCTGATCTTTGATCAGTCGAGCTAAAAACTGAGGTCCCCTAGAGTCTATAAATAATGAAAAGCGTATCAATTTGGAATTATCTGTTCCGAATATCTAACATTTTAAATACTAAATACTATACTCGGAAATATTCGCATCGTCATGTGTATGGGCCTGTCTACTGCGGTTGCGGCGTGACGGGGTGGGACTTCTGTGCACTCTGACAGGACTTCCTCGCGTACCATGCCCGGTGACCTCTACCACAATAGGCTCAGTGTGAGTTCTTTCCTCATTAATTTCATCATCTTCATCTGACCAAAAGTCAGACATCCCTAGCCAAAGTTATTGAATACTTGCTAACTGGTGGTCTCTACAAGTAATGAGATATATTTTAGACAGTGAAAAATATATATTACTGTATATAAAAAAAAAGATAAACATACCTGTCAAGTCTCATTGGGCGTATGCATTGGGCGTGAGACACGCATTTTGGTGTCAAATCACGCTCACATGCATACATTCTACGTTCTCACGCAAATTGTTTTAGTCTGCGATATTTTTAATAAAATTTAGTATATTTCATACCAAAACTCGATAACAGTTAGTATAGTTTAACCAGGATTTCCGCATCGCTTATTGTATGACTTAAATGAATTCAATTAAAATACATGATCATATGAACAGTAATTTACAAGTATACCTCTTTAGTAAGTTAAAATTCATAAAATTCAACCAAAGACCGTCTCGGACTTCAGGGAGCTTCACCCACTGACACGCTAACCAAGGGTCGACCACACATTGGGCCCCATCTCACGCTCGACTTCCATTGGGCCTTGACAGCTATGGATAAATTCCTATCAATCTATCTGTATGTTTTACGCCTCCTATAATTCCCATCAATGATGGGGACTAGGGGTGGGACTGAACATACGAAATCCTGAACAACACAATGTCACGGTGGTTATAGTTGATTAAAGTTCATATTCTTGTTACAAAATTCAGATAAAAAGTTGTATTCATACCTGTCAAGTCTCATGCATTTGGCAATGAGACATACACATTTTTATGTTAAATCACGCTCCCACGCATACATGTACTTCCTTAATTCTACTTTCTCTCTCACACATTCTAAAAATTTGACCATTAAACTAAGTCGATATCCGTAAATGGGCTAGACAAAAATGATTGATTTTCAATGGGTCCATGATAACCTAAAATTTCCAAGATCTAAAATGACTGCAAATTGCAAGTGAGAAATTAAAACGATTGAAAAGTAGCTTAATACTCAATTACTAATATCAATTACTACTATCACAGTTTCATGCACATCACAAATTACAATATCAATTACTATCACTGTAATCCACTGTAAAAATTATCACAATATTTTGACCACAAATACAACTAAGTTTCAACATAGATATTTTCAGTCATTTCCATACTGCTGATGAAAAACTTTTTGAACTCCTTCTTAAAATATTAAGTTTTAAATATTTTAAATATCTTTTAAGTTTGCAGTCCAAGATACCATTGCAGTAAAAGGTAAAGGAGTATATACACAATGCTCTTTTTGGGAGTGGTGACATATTGAGCAATGGGCTAGTGACATGCCCCATAGAAATGATGTTGTTTCCTGTAAGACATAATGTGAATTCTGGGGCATTTTTATTTTAATTGTTAAAACCTATGATAAAGACCCGACGTGAGACCCTTAAAATCCGACAGGCATAGGATAACACGTACTGCTTTAAAATTTCTGGTTTTAGGGGTTGGGTTTGGAGAGCATCTAGTCTGCACTTTTCTCTCCAAGAAAAACTTTATTAGGTATAATAGCAATCAATTATTGAATTGAGCATTTATTTTAACATACAAAAGATTGAAAGTCTTGAATGGGAAAACTGGGAAAATATATATTTGTATCTAGTATAAATTGAATGTTGTTTAATGTCTCATCAATTTAACATACTGTGACTGTCAGAGTGTGACAGTATAGGTAATCTGGTGCATTCCCAAGATAGGGGATGGATACATAGGAATCTGGGAACATGGCCTACTCTTACTATTTAATAGATTATTTAATGCACTTGGAGGACAGCTGCGAGAATCATAGATCTTATGGTCAGGTGTGCGCCTACCATAGAGCTATGATGCGGCCTCTTTAAAAAGTAGGTAGATACATGTAGATCGACCCCCATCTGTACTTTCCCAGAATGCACAAACAACTGCCTATTTCAAACACACATTCATGCATAAAACTCACCAAAGAGAAGTTAATCACATGTGCTGATTTAAAGGAGCCCTTTAATACCCTTATAACTTATATTTATTTGATAGATCTATTTGTATAAAAACTATTGATATATTTCTCACGATTAAAATCACAGCCGAAACACGTTATTATTACGTTTCCATATATCACACGGCACACATTTACGGAAATCAACGGAAAAAAATCCGGAATATTACGAGTTTACCCGAAGTCTAACTTCGGCGATGACGTCACACAGATGCCCAGATCGGATGTTTCAGTTAAGTACTGAGAGTGTACTCTCTTTTTTTTCCAAGCTGATTAAAATTATATCTAAAAAAAATCAATAAATGCTTATTTGATCTGATCATGATTTACATGATCAGATTATTGCTTGCTACTTTCACTAATGTCTTATAAATCAATTTTTTTTTAAATAATTATAGTACATGAACCTCTAGGCCAAATTGTTTGAAACAGCCAAAACAAAGTCATTTTATGACACTGTGTATTCCGTAACAAGTGAAAGAAGGGTTTTATGATCCTAGCCATATCCTGTTATCACCTTTCTGTAACACAGTCAGTTAGTTTTATGACCCTGCATATTCTAGATTGAGTGGCCAGTAAGGGTTTTATGGCATTTATGGTATTTCGCAGTACTTAGCCACTTTTACCCAGCTTACATGGCATCAGTTGTATTACCATGTGTATTTCACCATCAGTGGTGGTGAATTCCGTGCTGTATGGAACAAAGCATAATTAGGCCAATATAACTTTAAAGAGCTCTCATCCATACATATATACACCAAAAAAGAGGCTACTACATAAGAAAAATGAATGGCGGTGGGAATATAAACCTTATAATTAGACATAATATGATAATACCTAATACAATTATATATATGGCTCATTATGCTCAAACAAATATGGTAGATAAGTAGGGAGAACTATCTTTTTCTTCACTCACAGTTTTTTTTTTGGCTGTTTTTATAGCCGAAATTCGGTCATATTCCCAATGCCAAAACATATATTTTTTTCCCATTTAATAATTCCCTATTTTACAAAAAATAAAATAAAAACATTTTTTTTAAGTGTGCCAATCCAATGACTGGTAAAAGCTTAAATAAATGCTTCTGTTTATCTTGGTGTACAAAAAAAACAGTATTAAAGATATAATTATGAAAGGAATGCTTTACTTTATATTTTTCCGAATTTTATTAAAAATCGCGCTAAAATTCCCAATTTTATGAAAAATTGCGTTAAAATTCCAAATTCCAGGGGTACGGGACATGTTCCCAAAATCATAAAAAAAAGCCCTGACTCATTATTTTGTAACCTAATAAACAAACTTCAAACATGTATTTGTTGATATCATCATATATTACAGGATACAGAAATTAGATTTGGCATAAAATGTTTGTGGTCAGCCCTTCAAAACGGGGTTTGTCAGAAACCGGAACATAATTTTATTGGGCCAGTTTTTTTTATATAAATAATTAAAAAAAAAAAAAAAATATTGGGGTAAATATGTGAGGTCTTATTAAAATGCCTGGAAAAAGGTTACACATGCTTTGAATTAGCAATACCTGTAACCCAATTTATTACTTATGATAAAAATAGAGTATTCTGGAGAAGAACTTGGACAGAACATGGAATAGTAATTTATATAACTCTTACACTTAGACCTTCGAATGACAATTATGCGATCAATGTGTACATTTGTCTAATTCCCACTGTGTATGCCTGCCGCCACCTCAGTGGGGTAAAACGTTGATAGGCGCATAATAAGTGATATGTTAATAAACACAAACAACAAAAGTATGCAATCAGTCTCATTTATTTGACATCTGGGTTTGTTACAAAAGGACGTTTACATATGCAAGGTGGACATAAGCCCCCCAGATAATTTTGCAAATTAAATTCATACAAAAGAATAATCACATAATTCACAGGTAATTCCCAGTTTGTAAGTATTCAGAGCTATAAAAAAACAAAGTGTGAGCAACACAAACAGATTAATTACTTACAAACTGGGAATATGTATCAGGGGGCTTATGTCCACCTATACAAAAATGAGCAGGGGGGCATTTGTCCGGGGTGGTGGTGGTGGTGGTGGGGTGGGGGGGGGGGGGGGGGGAGGGTATTTGTCCTAGATTCGTTTCTTGTAAGACGTCACTACACTGACACCTGTACTTTGCCGTTCAAACAATGCATAGTACCTAGATAATAGATTTAAACTAATGTATTTCATATCATTTTTTATGATTATTATTAACATTTTAGTGTGAAATGGATAACAAATGATCATTTTAGGGAAGTTGTACACTTATCAGAGGCGTAGCCAGGCTAAAATCGTAAGTACGCACCCTTAATGCCGAAGGCATTACCATTGGCGCGTAGCGCCGAGGTAGGGGTAGGTGCGGGAGGGGGTAGCCCCCTCCTGCTAGAGGGGTTAGTGGGGTCTCCCTCTAGACAATTTTAAAATATAGACATCCTTTGGCAGCCTCTGGTGGGTCTTTTGGTCACATTTGGCGGCCTTCTAGGGTAAAATAATATCATTTTTGGCCATAATTATTTTTTCACTTTTCAAATCGATGTTACGCACATGCGTAAGTGCGTATCGCTGGCTACGCCCCTGCTTATAAAAATCAGTGTATCAGTGTATGTCTAGGACAGAGAATCTCTACGGAAAATCCACACATTAAAAGTCAAACGCGTATGCACGTCGGAGGACGATTCATTTCAAAAATCGTCTTGCCGTTCGTAGACATGTTTTTAATGCACTTGCCATTGGTCAGAGAAAACATAAAGCCACGGCTTCATGTAAGGCCACGGCTTCATGTTATAGGAGAGCAAATATAAGTACGCACCCTTAATGCCGAAGGCATTACCATTGGCGCGTAGCGCCGAGGTAGGGGTAGGTGCGGGAGGGGGTAGCCCCCTCCTGCTAGAGGGGTTAGTGGGGTCTCCCTCTAGACAATTTTAAAATATAGACATCCTTTGGCAGCCTCTGGTGGGTTTTTTGGTCACATTTGGCGGCCTTCTAGGGTAAAATAATATCATTTTTGGCCATAATTATTTTTTCACTTTTCAAATCGATGTTACGCACGTGCGTAAGTGCGTATATCGCTGGCTACGCCCCTGCTTATAAAAATCAGTGTATCAGTTTATGTCTAGGACAGAGAATCTCTACGGAAAATCCACACATTAAAAGTCAAACGCGTATGCACGTCGGAGGACGATTCATTTCAAAAATCGTCTTGCCGTTCGTAGACATGTTTTTAATGCACTTGCCATTGGTCAGAGAAAACATAAAGCCACGGCTTCATGTAAGGCCACGGCTTCATGTTATAAGAGAGCAAATATAAGTACGCACCCTTAATGCCGAAGGCATTACCATTGGCGCGTAGCGCCGAGGTAGGGGTAGGTGCGGGAGGGGGTAGCCCCCTCCTGCTAGAGGGGTTAGTGGGGTCTCCCTCTAGACAATTTTAAAATATAGACATCCTTTGGCATCCTCTGGTGGGTTTTTTGGTCACATTTGGCGGCCTTCTAGGGTAAAATAATATCATTTTTGGCCATTATTATTTTTTCACTTTTCAAATCGATGTTACGCACGTGCGTAAGTGCGTATCGCTGGCTACGCCCCTGCTTATAAAAATCAGTGTATCAGTTTATGTCTAGGACAGAGAATCTCTACGGAAAATCCACACATTAAAAGTCAAACGCGTATGAACGTCGGAGGACGATTCATTTCAAAAATCGTCTTGCCGTTCGTAGACATGTTTTTAATGCACTTGCCATTGGTCAGAGAAAACATAAAGCCACGGCTTCATGTAAAGCCACGGCTTCATGTTATCGGAGAGCAAATCCCTGAACTTCTGTGATGCAACAAACTTTTCTCAGAAATGAGTCTGCAGTCAATAAACACTTTCATCCCTATGTATTTCATACTTTCAGTGACAGTTGCCTTTAATACTTCAAGAAAGTATGATCTACATTATCTCAATAAAATATTGAGAACCTGTGTTGTCAATCTGTCAGATATGGCGCGGTACTTTGTGTGACGTCACACACCGGAAATCAGCGGAAATAAACCCGAGGCGAATACGGATATTGTATCGGTCAACAGGTGATTTTTTACCTGGCGATATAAAGCACGGAAAGCGATATATCACCAAAAAATAAGATGCAATGTGTTTATATAGTGTTCAGTAATAAATATAAGCAAGAAACAAGAGGTATAAAAGGGCTCCTTTAAGCATTTTTTGTAAAGACTATATTTTCAGCTGACATGTTTTCTTTTCAAAATATCTTGTGCTCTGTCAGTTCCGTGTATTCCAAAATATGGTTGTCGTCTCTACCTGTATCTATTTATGTACGACTTATCGAGCGTTTTATGAGAATCGACTCTACAAAAAAAAGAATTGTAATGGAAAGATGAAAGGCCAAGGAATTGCAAGATATAAAATGTTATGAGATATTATTACCAATTACATATGTAAAGAGTGTCTGAAAATTGGTAAAAATGCGAGTTAAACCAGCAAAATTGATTTCTTATCACCAAATAACAATAAAGAAAATTAATTGTCTAAAAAAGAAATTCTGTACTCTTTCTATCGGTATATGACTTTTAAAAAATTAAAAAATCGGTAGAATATAATTCCAAATATCAATTAAAATTAACACCAGTATGTTTTATGTACAGCTGATATGCCTTAAATTCTCAATTACTCTTGATAAGCCGAAAAACGATAGATAGAGACGATAACCGTAGTTGGCAATACTATGTTTATGTTAGTGTTTCAAGACTATATATAAAAACCCTGTTAAAATTAAAAAAATAACTTGAAAATATGCTTATTGAAAAGTGTCTTGGTTCTGAATCTGCGTAACATTACGTACTGAAGAAATCAGACAAGAGCTGTCAGAGGACAGTGCAGCTCAACTATTCGAATTTTCAGAGAACAGGAAATGATACACCCGGCATACCATAAGAAAAAAAAGTGAAAACAAAGAGGCGAGCTGGAAGTGTCAAGAAGGAAAACATTTGAATTTTCATTAAATCAAGGCCACAATTTGTATATTTGGTTATAGGGTAGGGATCTCAACGGTTTACAAGTTATGACCCAGGGGCTATGTCACTAGGGGTGGGGAAGGTGTCCGGGGTCTATGCTGTTTGGATGGTTGTATCCGTCTGTTCATGCTCAGTAAGTGTATATATGGTTATAGGGTAGGGATCTTAACGGTTTCCAAATTATGACCCAGAGGCTATGTCCCCAGGGTTGGGGAAAGAGATTGGGTCTATGCTGGTTGAGTGGTTGTATCCGTCTGTTCATGCCCAGTAAGTCTATATATGGATCTCAATGGTTTCCAAGTTATGACCGAGGGGCTATGTCCACAGGGGTGGGGAAGGAGCCCTGGGTCTATGCTGGTTGGGTGGTTGTATCCGTCTGTTCATGCCCATTACATGTATATATGGATACAGGGTGGGGATCTCAATGGTTTCCAAGTTATGACTGAGGGGTTATATCTCCAGGGGTAGGGAAGGAGACCGGGGTCTATGCTGGTTGGGTAGTTATATCAATCTGTTCATGCCCAGTAAGTGTATATATGGTTATATGGTGGGGATCTCATTGGTTTACAAGTTATGACCGAGGGGCTATGTCCCCAGTGATGGGGAAGCAACCCGTGTCTATGCTGGTTGGATGGTTGTATCTGTCTGTTTATATCCAGTAAGTGTCCAGTAAGTGTATATATGGTTATAGTGTGGGGAACGGTTACTAAGTTATGACTCAAGGGGCAGGTCCAATTCTGATCCCAGGGTCACCCTTTTACCAAACTAGGTAGAGGACTACTAGACGATGCTACATACAAAATATCGAAGCTGCAGCCCTTTTTGTTTTGGAGAAGAAGATTTTGAAGTGTTTTTCCTATATACTTCTATGTAAAAATGACATTTTTTACCAATTCAGGGGCCATAATTTTGTCAAAATAAATGGAAGAGTTATGGGGATTGTTGGATAAGGTACAGAATTTGATGTGAAACACAGGTTTAAAATGTTAATGCAATATCTTGAGTAGTTTTGAAGTTATAAATCTATTGCATAAAAACTTTAAGGTAAAGGCGTGCAAATCAAAGGGCCATAACTGTGTCAACATGAAAGGAAGAGTTATGGGGATTTTTGGATAAGGTGCAGAATTTGATGGGAAATATTAGTTAAAAGTTTTAATGCAATAGCTTGAGTAGTTTTGGGTAAAGACATGACAATCAAAGGGCCATAATTTTGTCAAAATGCAAGGAAGAGTTAAGGTGCAGAATTTGAATGTAAACATAATATAAAGTTTTAATGCAATAGCTTTAGTAGTTTTGAAGTTATAACTATATTGCCGTGGTGTGTAGGATAGCTCTCACTACTCTTTGAACAGTCGAGCTAAAAAGGCCAGACCGAGGTCAACTCCAAACACGAAGAATGCGGTCACCGGTGGCATGTCAAAATGGCTGAAAAAATGTTGTAAAGATAAATAATTTGGGGTTACATAAATGTTTATTTTAATAATTTAAGGGGTTACATAAATATTTATTTTTTAATTATTAAAGGGGCTTTGTACAAAGCGCAACAGTAAAACAAACTTTATTCGTCTGTATTGTTTCAAGCCCAAATCAAGATCACCACAATGATCAAATACGAGAGGACTGTATCTTTGACATTTAAAGAACCTTCTCGATCAACATTGCAAGTAATAGAAACATACGGCGTTTCTATGGTTAAACATGCGGCGTTTCTATGGTTCGGATGTATGTATTCACAATTTTGATAGAGCATCACTGAAAAAACTGACCAATCAATGACTAGAAATAAGACATACCAATACATTCTGGTAGGTGATAAACTCGGTCTTTATCCATGATGTTCAACACAGTTTACTGCTAAAATTAAGGTATCTATTTTTTTGTGATTCTTTTAAAACTCTGCTGCATATTTCATGCAAATTCAATATGTGTTAACGGATTCGTATCTTTCAAAATCAAACTCTTGAAAATTATCGTCTTTGTACTCTTCCAAAGATTTAAATTTACTATAGAACCTAAGGAATTAAATGTTGTTTAACGGCACATCAACACAGTACAGGTTATTTAGAGCCGCCCCATAGAGAGGGGAACCGTGCCCTACACTTATTATCGAATAGATTCCTATGGTTCTTTGACATGCTCGGAGGATAGACCGATACATGGGACTGCCCGGTTTACGTCCCCATCCAACGGACGAGGCTAAGGGAAAGTGTCTTGCCCAAGAACACACTGACGAAACTCAGTGGCACCACGGAGGACTGAACCGGGGGCCTCCGGATACAAATCCGACACTACCGACTGCGCCACGCAGATCCTAAGGATAAAAACCGAGTAACACCAATGTTATCACCTACTGAAAATAAGTTAAAATCTCAACATCTCTGCAATGGAAAATTATGAATAAACATAACAGCCCAACAAAGGCATTCCAGTTTCCACAGCAATGCAGATTTTTCGCGAAAACCAATGACAAAATATAAATAACCAAAATATATCCAAAATGTATTGCTAAAAATATAATCTATACAGACTTATAGTAAAATTCATTTAGCTTGTTAATGAATTTGTATATTTAAGTTAATTAATACTTATGTACATAGAACAATTGTGATATAAATGTGTAAATTTATTAGGGCACCTGCTTTGTTTTGGAAAAATCCAAGGACGCGTGACTGTATTACAGCTGGAACGTGCAAGGCTGTTAATCAAGAGTAATATTACGCGAACCCGTCACTGAAATTATCCAGCAGGTGGCGTTACTCCACAACAACGATAAGCATGGCGGGCAGTTCACTTGTAAGTAAATATTTTGTTCAGTAATGTTGTTGAATTTGATTTCCTGAAATAAGATATACTCCAATTTAGAATCAGTTGATAGATATATAGAAATACATAGTGGACGGTGTATTCATTGGTACCAAAATCAATACCAGAAGCTGTCATTTAAATTGTAGACAAAAGTAAAACGTTTCACTATAATCACAGGCAACCGTATCATAGTGGGGACGGTGGGGATCAGACCCCCTCCCCGACTCACCCCCGCCCTCCTAAATATATGTTGTGTGGTCAAATTAAGATAGTTCCACTACAAATAGCCAAGTATATGCAGTTACATAGAACGTCAGAATAATAATAAAAAAATGCATAGGAGCCAATTTATAAGGCTACTTGGTCTTGGAACTCATCTAAGCAGAAAGATTAATAAACATCAAACGTCTATTGATGCTATTGATCACTTCAGGCAGACAAAGGACAGAATGCTTAATTTCTGAAATACATGTATATCAAGTTTGAATAAGGCCAAGAAAAAAATAGTTGTGTTTCAGGTTTCCTGCTCAAAATAAATAGGGTACTGGTTCTGTACCAGTTATCGTCATTCACCAGATTTCGTCATTATCAATAAAACGCTCGATGTTGTGATTATTTTTCGAACCCACTTTACAAATCACTACATACTATCATCAGACGATTGGAGAGGAAAAAATATTTTAGAAATGTTAACATACACTCTTAAACCAACCCGTTTACCTATATAAATACCTTTATGAACAAAACACAATCGAGGGAATCACGCGCTAATGCGCATGCGCAGAATCATTTCCTTTTAAAATATCTGACCCTTTACGGCGAACCATTGAATCAATTTTACATGCCCAAAAAACAAAAAGCGTGTGCTAAGCCTAAACATTTTCAGCCAAGGGAGACAACGAGTACTGGTCAATCTATTTACATTTGCGAACAGTTATTTCTCTTCAAATTATCAACGTCGAAGTGAAGTAAAATACACCTGATCGTGCAGTTGAAAAATCGTTTAAAATTGTAGATCTATAGAACTTTTTTCTGAATATTTTTGTTTGTATTCAAATGCAATGGTATATTTATGTTTCAATTAATAACTACACAAGTTTTCATCTTCCCAAATATGGGTTATTCGGTATTAAACTGAAGATGACGATAACTACTACATTCAGCTCAGACGACCGGCAAAATTCAGTCTATATTTAGTAACGGTCACGTGGGACTTGTTATCGAGAATAAAAACAAAGTAAACACAGACTATTTACGGCAAAGGGGCAAGCTTCTCTACCGGCAAAAATATTTATGAGATGACTAGTTTTGATTTAGATATATTAAAGAACAAACATAAAAATGACGATATCTGGTATACAGCCAGTAGGCAGGTTATATATAAAAAAAAAATTATTACACGAAGACGTAAACTACAACCAGAAAACTTAATTCTAATCTCTGATTTTTGAGGGCCTCAAGGATGTATATATTAATATATATATAATATAAAATTGCTCCAAAATGGACTTTGAACTCATCACATAAAGATGAGAAAGAAACGTCACGGAGCAGAACAAACATGCATTTTTTGAAATATTGTTACACACCGCTCTCTATGTTGCTCTTCTTAAACTGGGAGCATTATATATGTTAAACAAGTGGATTGAAGCACATTAATTGTATTCGTCATAAAAATCATTTCTATTAAAAACAAATGAAACAATGATACATGATATAACTTTCAGATCAATTCATGATTTTTCGTAATAACATCATATTAATAACACGACAATACCAAATATAAGTTTCCATAAATCAGGATTTCACTCAGGACCACCACGGAGTGCATAGAATGCTATTTTTAATAGAGAAATGTACAAGACGAGAAAGCAGAAAATTACAACATTGTAAAACATACAATAAAATAAAAAAACATTTTTTTTACTTTTAATATTTCACTTTATTAAACATTCGTCGTGTGAGCCGAAGAATTCCTTTTTTTTTTTTTATTGTGTTGCTATGAAAAATACATACAGAACCGGTGACAGTAATATTGTAGCCTTTATATGAAGGATGAACCTCCAATTTGTCGGTAGAAATACAGCTAATATCACTCCTGGCCTCTTGGTGATCGCATTTAGCGACCACAAAGGCCATAGGCCTTGCTGCGGTAGCCATTGCCGTGTTAAAACAAGCGTAAACATCCGAGATACACCAATCGCAGTATTTCTGTCGGACTAAAGCAATGACAAATACAGAACAAAAACAATATTATCATCATCGCGTCACAAGAGATCGAGATTTTTTTCTTCTTTTTTTGAAACGGTAAAAAAAGGTTAGGGTCGGGACAAAATATAGGGTCTGTCGGGAACCTGAAACTCGACTATTTTTTTCTTGGCCTAAAGGTTTAAGAGGTTAACTGTTTTTGGAAAATTCCCGTTTTGGACGAAAACGACGCGAAATTCCCCCTTTGAAGGGCCCGGCCCCATTCCACCCTGGGTGAACTAATGCCCTGTATTGCACACTATTTTTTTTTTATATTTTCATTATGAAATTTGAATAACATTTTTATTTTCAGTATTCAATCATATACAAGCAAGAAGCAGGTAATTTGTTTTCCTTTTCCTTTGAAAAAGTTTGACATTTAATTCAATACATCATGTACATATGACACCTCTGTCTACTTGAAGCAGTGATCTCCGTGCTTAACTTTATAGTGCTGCCACACTGGAATACCACGCCGCAGACATGATTCCCCACCCATTCACATATTTGACGCCGCAGACGTGACATGATACCCCACCCAGTCACATATTGACGCCGCAGACATGTGACATGATACCCCACCCATTCACTTATTGACATGGTGCAATGTAACATGATACCCCACCCAGTCACATATTGACATTGGGCAATGTAACATGATACCCCACCCATTCACATATTGACATATGTAATTATGTTGAATGTCAAGCAAGGAAATATATGATTGATATGAAAATAAATTTTGTTAAAATACACTTCTTTTACCTATAGTAGTTTTATTGGCCTCGGTAGCTCAGCTTGTGGATAAATCTGTGCATTTACTCCTGCAGACATGGGTTTGAATGAATGAATCAGAATGAATGGTGTTTTATGGCACGTCGACACATATATAGGTCATGTGCGCAAAAAAACGATGAATCATGAAAGAATGAAGTAGTAATTAAAAATAATGTAAACGTATAAAGATAAAACTATCTACAAATAAGGGATGACATGGTAGCAATATAAACTATGTATATATGTAAATCAACAAATGCCCGCCGACGGGCTTGTAAACAAGTTAATATATAAAGGGAAATACTATAGTGATTTATAAAGTCTGATTTCTTTAAGGAAATCTAAAACAAGACTAATTGAGCTCTTGTGGTTTCATTTTCATCTCATCTCTCATTGGTTAATGAGTCTCAATATCCATGTCATTACTTCTATACAGTAAAAATACTCTTTTATATTTGGCCCAAATCTATGTTTCATTCATATTTGCCTTGACAGTGAGTCTCCATATCCATGTCATTTAATTCCTTCTATATATATATATATATGTATAGTAAGAAATACTTCTTTTATTTAGCCCAAATCTATATTTCATTCATATTTACGTTGACAATGATAAAGAGCAAAATACATACATGGCATATTGGCGATGTCTTAGCTTTTTTAGTTAAAGATAAATGTCCACCCTTTTATAGTATTATCAATTAACAAATGTAATTCTTAAACATCATATGAACATTTCTTGATAGTCCCGGAGAGAAACATTATTTAAAAACGCTATAAATTGTATGTAAAAAGCATTATTCACAACTTTTACCACTGCGTGACTGCATGGGGAAATGAGGTAAATCTGAATTGTATGGCTGCACAACTATTGCCAGATAATTGATAAATACATTTACCTGTGGATTAATTTACCTGTTCAAAATTTTCTTCATCATCAAATTTATTCTCGCTTTTCACAGATATTGCAATGTGTGAATTGTAAATATCTATTGTTGTGTATTGATTTCGATTTAAATAAACATGTTCATGAAACAAAACATGGCTGGGGAACTTTAAAGGCCATGACCCTTTAGTCCCATTATCTTAAACAAACTAGCACACCAAATAACGGCGAAATTACAGAACAAAACCATTTATCAAAACAATCCATGTGTTCAGGCCATAGAATAATGTATATGTGCCAATTAAAAGTATATGTTTATTCATGGGTTCATAAAATACAGTTGGTGGAATATGCTTGAATTTAAATTATGAGTTTGCTCTTAATTCCACACTCCAGTTTGTGGTTTGCTCTGACGGGTTCAAGCTGTTTATATTGTGCCTTTGGATTCTCAAAATAATTATGTTGTATTTATATACTTCGTCGTCAGTAGGTTTAGAATAAGTGTACATACGTTGTAAAATTTGGCTGTTGTTGGAGGGATAGCTACTTTAGAATTAGGGAAAAGCTGAACGCCATTTTGAGTAAATTACTGTAAATTACTGTAATTGTTTTTTAATTGGATTGTGGAAAACAAAAATATACCTTTTGACATGACATTGGATCAAAGTGCTGAATAACAGCCCTCAAAAATGTCCAAAAAGACACACAAGTCCTGCTTCAAGTGAACAATTTGAAACTATTCCTTCTGGCGACAGGTTGCTTTTGGTCAACACTAGTATATTCTGTACTTCAATTTCAGCACATGATGACAGCATATGGAGCTGTGCTTGGGGTAGAAGTAACCGTGACAACACTGAAAACATCGTCACGGGCAGTATTGATGACAAAGTTAAAGTCTGGAAATGGTCAGTCCTTAAGTATTACCTTGTGGTTGAGTTGTAAGGCAGCACAAGTATTACCTTCTGGTTGTAAGGCAGCACAAGTATTACCTTCTGGTTGTAAGGCAGCACAAGTATTACCCTGTTGTAAGGCAGCACAAGTATTCCCTTCTGGTTGTAAGGCAGCACAAGTATTACCCTGTTGTAAGGCAGCACAAGTATTACCTTCTGGTTGTAAGGCAGCACAAGTATTACCTTCTGGTTGTAAGGCAGCACAAGTATTACCCTGTTGTAAGGCAGCACAAGTATTACCTTCTGGTTGTAAGGCAGCACAAGTATTACCTTCTGGTTGTAAGGCAGCACAAGTATTACCTTCTGGTTGTAAGGCAGCACAAGTATTACCTTCTGGTGGTAAGGCAGCACAAGTATTACCTTCTGGTTGTAAGGCAGCACAAGAATTACCTTGTGGTAAGGCAGCACACGTATTACCTTGTGGTTGTAAGGCAGCACAAGTATTACCTTCTGGTTGAGTTGTAAGGCAGCACAAGTATTACCTTCTGGTTGTAAGGCAGCACAAGTAATACCTTCTGATTGTAAGGCAGCACAAGTATTACCTTCTGGTTGTAAGGCAGCACAAGTATTACCTTCTGGTTGTAAGGAAGCACACGTATTACCTTGTGGTTGTAAGGCAGCACAAGTAATAACTCTGGTTGAGTTGTAAGGCAGCACAAGTATTACCTTCTGGTTGTAAGGCAGCACAAGTAATACCTTCTGATTGTAAGGCAGCACAAGTATTACCTTGTGATTGTAAGGCAGCACAAGTATTACCTTGTGGTTGTAAGGCAGCACAAGTATAACCTTCTGGTTGTAAGGCAGCACAAGTATTACCTTCTGGTTGTAAGGCAGCACAAGTATTACCTTCTGGTTGTAAGGCAGCACAAGTATTACCTTCTGGTTGAGCTGTAAGGCAGCACAAGTATTACCTTGTGGTTGTAAGGCAGCACACGTATTAACTTCTGGTTGTAAGGCAGCACAAGTATTACCTTCTGGTTGTAAGGCAGCACAAGTATTACCTTCTGGTTGAGCTGTAAGGCAGCACAAGTATTACCTTGTGGTTGTAAGGCAGCACAAGTATAACCTTCTGGTTGTAAGGCAGCACAAGTATTACCTTCTGGTTGTAAGGCAGCACAAGTATTACCTTCTGGTTGTAAGGCAGCACAAGTATTACCTTCTGGTTGTAAGGCAGCACAAGTATTACCTTCTGGTTGAGCTGTAAGGCAGCACAAGTATTACCTTGTGGTTGTAAGGCAGCACAAGTATTACCTTGTGGTTGTAAGGCAGCACAAGTATTACCTTCTGGTTGTAAGGCAGCACAAGTATTACCTTCTGGTTGTAAGGCAGCACAAGTATTACCTTCTGGTTGAGCTGTAAGGCAGCACAAGTATTACCTTCTGGTTGTAAGGCAGCACAAGTATTACCCTGTTGTAAGGCAGCACAAGTATTACCTTGTGGTTGTAAGGCAGCACAAGTATTACCTTCTGGTTGTAAGGCAGCACAAGTATTACCTTGTGGTTGTAAGGCAGCACAAGTATTACCTTCTGGTTGTAAGGCAGCACAAGTATTACCTTCTGGTTGAGCTGTAAGGCAGCACAAGTATTACCTTCTGGTTGTAAGGCAGCACAAGTATTACCCTGTTGTAAGGCAGCACAAGTATTACCTTGTGGTTGTAAGGCAGCACAAGTATTACCTTCTGGTTGTAAGGCAGCACAAGTATTACCTTCTGGTTGAGCTGTAAGGCAGCACAAGTATTACCTTGTGGTTGTAAGGCAGCACAAGTATTACCTTGTGGTTGTAAGGCAGCACAAGTATTACCTTCTGGTTGTAAGGCAGCACAAGTATTACCTTCTGGTTGTAAGGCAGCACAAGTATTACCTTGTGGTTGTAAGGCAGCACACGTATTACCTTCTGGTTGTAAGGCAGCACAAGTATTACCTTCTGGTTGTAAGGCAGCACAAGTAATACCTTCTGGTTGTAAGGCAGCACACGTATTACCTTGTGGTTGTAAGGCAGCACAAGTATTACCTTCTGGTTGTAAGGCAACACAAGTAATACCTTCTGATTGTAAGGCAGCACAAGTATTACCTTGTGGTTGTAAGGCAGCACACATATTACCTTGTGGTTGTAAGGCAGCACAAGTATTACCTTCTGGTTGAGTTGTAAGGCAGCACAAGTATTACCTTCTGGTTGTAAGGCAGCACAAGTAATACCTTCTGATTGTAAGGCAGCACAAGTATTACCTTGTGATTGTAAGGCAGCACAAGTATTACCTTCTGGTTGTAAGGCAGCACAAGTATTACCTTCTGGTTGTAAGGCAGCACAAGTATTACCTTCTGGTTGTAAGGCAGCACAAGTATTACCTTCTGGTTGTAAGGCAGCACAAGTATTACCTTCTGGTTGAGCTGTAAGGCAGCACAAGTATTACCTTCTGGTTGTAAGGCAGGACAAGTATTACCTTCTGGTTGAGTTGTAAGGCAGCACAAGTATTACCTTGTGGTTGTAAGGCAGCACACGTATTACCTTCTGGTTGAGTTGTAAGGCAGCACAAGTATTTTCTTCTGGTTGTAAGGCAACACAAGTATTACCTTTTGGTTGTAAGGCAGCACAAGTATTACCTTGTGGTTGTAAGGCAGCACACGTATTACCTTCTGGTTGAGTTGTAAGGCAGCACAAGTATTATCTTCTGGTTGTAAGGCAACACAAGTATTACCTTTTGGTTGTAAGGCAGCACAAGTATTACCTTCTGGTTGTAAGGCAGCACAAGTATTACCTTTTGGTTGTAAGGCAGCACAAGTATTACCTTCTGGTTGTAAGGCAGCACAAGTATTACCTTCTGGTTGTAAGGCAGCACAAGTATTACCTTGTGGTTGTAAGGCAGCACACGTATTACCTTCTGGTTGAGTTGTAAGGCAGCACAAGTATTACCTTGTGGTTGTAAGGCAGCACACGTATTACCTTCTGGTTGAGTTGAAAGGCAGCACAAGTATTACCTTTTGGTTGTAAGGCAGCACAAGTATTACCTTGTGGTTGTAAGGCAGCACAAGTATTACCTTGTGGTTGTAAGGCAGCACAAGTATTACCTTCTGGTTGTAAGGCAGCACAAGTAATACCTTCTGATTGTAAGGCAGCACAAGTATTACCTTCTGGTTGTAAGGAAGCACAAGTATTGCCTTGTGGTTGTAAGGCAGCACAAGTATTACCTTCTGGTTGAGTTGTAAGGCAGCACAAGTATTACCTTCTGGTTGTAAGGCAGCACAAGTAATACCTTCTGATTGTAAGGCAGCACAAGTATTACCTTGTGATTGTAAGGCAGCACAAGTATTACCTTCTGGTTGTAAGGCAGCACAAGTATTACCTTCTGGTTGTAAGGCAGCACAAGTATTACCTTCTGGTTGTAAGGCAGCACAAGTATTACCTTCTGGTTGTAAGGCAGCACAAGTATTACCTTCTGGTTGAGCTGTAAGGCAGCACAAGTATTACCTTCTGGTTGTAAGGCAGGACAAGTATTACCTTCTGGTTGAGTTGTAAGGCAGCACAAGTATTACCTTGTGGTTGTAAGGCAGCACACATATTACCTTCTGGTTGAGTTGTAAGGCAGCACAAGTATTATCTTCTGGTTGTAAGGCAACACAAGTATTACCTTTTGGTTGTAAGGCAGCACAAGTATTACCTTGTGGTTGTAAGGCAGCACACGTATTACCTTCTGGTTGAGTTGTAAGGCAGCACAAGTATTATCTTCTGGTTGTAAGGCAACACAAGTATTACCTTTTGGTTGTAAGGCAGCACAAGTATTACCTTCTGGTTGTAAGGCAGCACAAGTATTACCTTTTGGTTGTAAGGCAGCACAAGTATTACCTTCTGGTTGTAAGGCAGCACAAGTATTACCTTCTGGTTGTAAGGCAGCACAAGTATTACCTTGTGGTTGTAAGGCAGCACACGTATTACCTTCTGGTTGAGTTGTAAGGCAGCACAAGTATTACCTTGTGGTTGTAAGGCAGCACACGTATTACCTTCTGGTTGAGTTGAAAGGCAGCACAAGTATTACCTTTTGGTTGTAAGGCAGCACAAGTATTACCTTGTGGTTGTAAGGCAGCACAAGTATTACCTTGTGGTTGTAAGGCAGCACAAGTATTATCTTCTGGTTGTAAGGCAGCACAAGTATTACCTTGTGGTTGAGTTGTAAGGCAGCACAAGTATTACCTTCTGGTTGAGTTGTAAGGCAGCACAAGTATTACCTTCTGGTTGAGTTGTAAGGCAGCACAAGTATTACCTTCTGGTTGTAAGGCAGCACAAGTAATACCTTCTGATTGTAAGGCAGCACAAGTATTACCTTGTGATTGTAAGGCAGCACAAGTATTACCTTCTGGTTGTAAGGCAGCACAAGTATTACCTTCTGGTTGTAAGGCAGCACAAGTATTACCTTCTGGTTGTAAGGCAGCACAAGTATTACCTTCTGGTTGTAAGGCAGCACAAGTATTACCTTCTGGTTGAGCTGTAAGGCAGCACAAGTATTACCTTCTGGTTGTAAGGCAGGACAAGTATTACCTTCTGGTTGAGTTGTAAGGCAGCACAAGTATTACCTTGTGGTTGTAAGGCAGCACACGTATTACCTTCTGGTTGAGTTGTAAGGCAGCACAAGTATTATCTTCTGGTTGTAAGGCAACACAAGTATTACCTTTTGGTTGTAAGGCAGCACAAGTATTACCTTGTGGTTGTAAGGCAGCACACGTATTACCTTCTGGTTGAGTTGTAGGGCAGCACAAGTATTATCTTCTGGTTGTAAGGCAACACAAGTATTACCTTTTGGTTGTAAGGCAGCACAAGTATTACCTTCTGGTTGTAAGGCAGCACAAGTATTACCTTTTGGTTGTAAGGCAGCACAAGTATTACCTTCTGGTTGTAAGGCAGCACAAGTATTACCTTCTGGTTGTAAGGCAGCACAAGTATTACCTTGTGGTTGTAAGGCAGCACACGTATTACCTTCTGGTTGAGTTGTAAGGCAGCACAAGTATTACCTTGTGGTTGTAAGGCAGCACACGTATTACCTTCTGGTTGTAAGGCAGCACAAGTATTACCTTGTGGTTGTAAGGCAGCACACGTATTACCTTCTGGTTGAGTTGTAAGGCAGCACAAGTATTACCTTGTGGTTGTAAGGCAGCACACGTATTACCTTCTGGTTGAGTTGAAAGGCAGCACAAGTATTACCTTTTGGTTGTAAGGCAGCACAAGTATTACCTTGTGGTTGTAAGGCAGCACAAGTATTACCTTGTGGTTGTAAGGCAGCACAAGTATTATCTTCTGGTTGTAAGGCAGCACAAGTATTACCTTGTGGTTGTAAGGCAGCACAAGTATTACCTTCTGGTTGTACGGCAGCACAAGTATTATCTTCTGGTTGAGCTGTAAGGCAGCACAAGTATTACCTTCTGGTTGTAAGGCAGCACAAGTAATACCTTCTGGTTGAGTTGTAAGGCAGCACAAGTATTACCTTCTGGTTGAGTTGTAAGGCAGCACAAGTATTATCTTCTGGTTGTAAGGCAGCACAAGTATTACCTTCTGGTTGTAAGGCAGCACAAGTATTACCTTCTGGTTGTAAGGCAGCACAAGTATTACCTGCTGGTTGAGTTTTAAGGCAACACAAGTATTACCTTCTGGTGGTAAGGCAGCACAAGTAATACCTTCTGGTGGTAAGGCAGCACAAGTAATACCTTCTGGTTGTAAGGCAGCACAAGTATTACCTTATGGTTGTAAGGCAGCACAAGTATTACCTGCTGGTTGAGTTGTAAGGCAACACAAGTATTACCTTCTGGTTGTAAGGCAGCACAAGTATTACCTTCTGATTGTAAGGCAGCACAAGTATCACCTTCTGGTTGTAAGGCAGCACAAGTATTACCTTCTGGTTGTAAGGCAGCACAAGTATTACCTGCTGGTTGAGGTGTAAGGCAACACAAGTATTACCTTCTGGTTGTAAGGCAGCACAAGTATTACCTTCTGGTTGTAAGGCAGCACAAGTATTACCTTCTGGTTGTAAGGCAGCACAAGTATTACCTTCTGGTTGTAAGGCAGCACAAGTATTACCTCCTGGTTGTAAGGCAGCACAAGTATTACATTCTGGTTGTAAGGCAGCACAAGTATTACCTTCTGGTTGTAAGGCAGCACAAGTATTACCTGCTGGTTGAGGTGTAAGGCAACACAAGTATTACCTTCTGGTTGTAAGGCAACACAAGTATTACCTTCTGGTTGTAAGGCAGCACAAGTAATACCTTCTGGTTGTAAGGCAGCACAAGTATTACCTTATGGTTGTAAGGCAGCACAAGTATTACCTGCTGGTTGAGTTGTAAGGCAACACAAGTATTACCTTCTGGTTGTAAGGCAGCACAAATATTACCTTCTGATTGTAAGGCAGCACAAGTATTACCTTCTGGTGGTAAGGCAGCACAAGTAATACCTTCTGGTGGTAAGGCAGCACAAGTAATACCTTCTGGTGGTAAGGCAGCACAAGTAATACCTTCTGGTTGTAAGGCAGCACAAGTATTACCTTATGGTTGTAAGGCAGCACAAGTATTACCTGCTGGTTGAGTTGTAAGGCAACACAAGTATTACCTTCTGGTTGTAAGGCAGCACAAGTATTACCTTCTGATTGTAAGGCAGCACAAGTATTACCTTCTGGTTGTAAGGCAGCACAAGTATTACCTGCTGGTTGAGGTGTAAGGCAACACAAGTATTACCTTCTGGTTGTAAGGCAGCACAAGTATTACCTTCTGGTTGTAAGGCAGCACAAGTATTACCTTCTGGTTGTAAGGCAGCACAAGTATTACCTTCTGGTTGTAAGGCAGCACAAGTATTACCTCCTGGTTGTAAGGCAGCACAAGTATTACCTTCTGGTTGTAAGGCAGCACAAGTATTACCTTCTGGTTGTAAGGCAGCACAAGTATTACCTGCTGGTTGAGGTGTAAGGCAACACAAGTATTACCTTCTGGTTGTAAGGCAACACAAGTATTACCTTCTGGTTGTAAGGCAGCACAAGTATTACCTGCTGGTTGAGTTGTAAGGCAGCACAAGTACTACCTTCTGGTTGAGCTGTAAGGCAACACAGGTATTACCTGCTGGTTGAGGTGTAAGGCAACACAAGTATTACCTGCTGGTTGAGTTGTAAGGCAACACAAGTACTACCTTCTGGTTGAGCTGTAAGGCAACACAAGTATTACCTGCTGGTTGAGTTGTAAGGCAGCACAAGTATTACCTTCTGGTTGAGTTGTAAGGCAACACAAGTATTACCTTCTGGTTGAGCTGTAAGGCAACACAAGTATTACCTGCTGGTTGAGTTGTAAGGCAGTACAAGTATTACCTTCTGGTTGTAAGGCAACACAAGTATTACCTTCTGGTTGTAAGGCAACACAAGTATTACCTGCTGGTTGAGTTGTAAGGCAGCACAAGTATTACCTTCTGGTTGAGCTGTAAGGCAGAACAAGTATTACCTGCTGGTTGTAAGGCAACACAAACCCTTCACCGATGCTAAACAACAGTAATAGCCGTTATTTCAGGGCGGTTCAGAAAATAAACCTACGGTATTCCTACATGTCCTAGAAGATATAATATTTCTACTCTGGATTTCCCCCAGAAATGTTAATGTGCCGTTAACACTTCAGTTTGGCAAACTGTGCTTCAAATTATATGTGGTTTTAGAAAAAAACTAGTGCTCAGTACCAAAATAACATACTTTTATGATCGTTTTGGTTCCAAAGGTAAATGAATGCTATTGTTCTTTAAAGTCTGTTTTCATGTTACTCTGGTGTTTTCCTTTCTTTCCTGTAGAAAACCCTGATACTTGGTAACAGAGATAACATATTTATTCTCACCAAAGATGACACAATTTGCGCTATATCTATTGTATTTAAGTAAAAAAAACAACATATTTATGTGTTAGAAAGTCTCAAACATAATTTTTGGCAAATGTTTTAAACTTGATGTATCTAAGGTGGATAATAAGCTGGAGCTGTGACTACAACATTGTACATTGGTGCCTGTTGGTCTTCTCATTACACATACTTGAATCAACATAGAATCAACACATGTAGTGTGATTTAATAATCTTCTACATGTTATTTACAGTATTATTACAAAATTAATTTTTTTTGTGTCACTAGCCTGAATTCTTATATACTCAATGAAAACGCGTACATTTTCCTGTAGCCCGACTACATAAATTAAAAAGTTACTAGCCACAGTTAATGAATGACACAATGAAAACGCGTACATTTTCCTGTAGCCCGACTACATAAATTAAAAAGTTACTAGCCACAGTTAATGAATGACAGTTAACTAGCCCCGGGCTTCGGGCTAGTGGGTTAATTCAAAGACTGCATGTATTTATTTGAAATGCCTATTCTATTTTATGTTGATTATGTCTTCTCTCTTCACGAAGTGGTTTAGGAGGCAATTTTTTGGCCATTCTGTCTATCCATACATCACAAATATTGTCTGCTACTCCTCCTAAACTACTTGATGGATTTTGACGAAACTTTACACAAAGCATCAGTATGATGTCTAGTTGTGCATTTTGGGGTCAGTAGGTCTTAGGTCAAGGTCCCCGTGACCAGCTAATAAAAAAAAATATGCACTAACTTTACTTCCCCCCAATCAGATCTCATAAAACTTCATGAGTTGACCGTCTGTGGTGAGAGGATGACCCTATTGATTTTGTGGTCAGTAGGTCAAAGGTCGAAGTCACCGTGATCCAACAATGAAGAAACTGTGTCAAATCTTGTCTGCGTGTTTTACTCCTACAGCTTGTTATATTTTGACGAAAAAATGTAAAAAGCATCAGTATAATGTCTAATTGTGCATACCGGTATCTTATTTTGGGGTCAATGTCACAGTGACCAGATAGTGAAAAACCTTGTCCGCTGTTTAACTCCACTTCTCAAATCTCATCAAACTTTATGGGTTAGCTACCTATTGTGAGAGGATAGCCCGTACTGATGTTGAGGCCAGTTGGTCAAGATCACCGTGATCCGATAATGAAAAATCTTGTCCACACTGACGAGAAGATGACCGGGTTACCCCTATAAATCATGAAGTTTCAAGGTCAAGGTCACCATGACCTAACACTGAAAAACCTTGTCCACACTGTAAATCCACTTCCCCTAAGGCCTGTGGTGAGAGGATGTCCCCTATTGATTTTGAGGTCAATGGTCAAGGTCACCATGACCAGATAATGGAACACCTCGCCCTCCTCAAGGTCCCTGCTGACAAAAACACCATATACACTATCAAACATATCTTAAGGTTTGTTTGTATGGGGAGGCATCTGTTTTTCACAACAAAAACACACTCTAGTTCTTCTTTGATTCTATCTTTGTTTTATGTCTTTTCGCTCTATTGATTCTGTGCTGTTTTCAAGTTGATTTGATATTGATTCAGTATTGCTGTTATGTTGATAATATGCTATGTTAATTCTGATTCTATGTCGATATTATATTATGCGTTGAGTCTAGTACATGTTTTTGTTGATTATGCTGTTTCTGTCATGTCAATATTGAATATAAGTTGATGTATTACAGGGTGGACGAGAAACTAGAACTGCGACATGTACTGGAAGGTCACCAACTGGGAGTGGTGTCGGTCGACATTAATGCTGACGGAACATGTATCCTCTTAACATACGTAAACACACAAGAAGTGGTTGTTATATAGGCTTCATACATAACAACAGTGACTTTAAAGACTGTTGATTCCCTCACAAACTGTGACACTTTTACTAGTTTTAGATTTGTTTAAGGAATGTTGATTCTCTCACAAACTGTGACACATTTACTAGTTTTAGATTTGTTTAAGGAATGTTGATTCTCTCACAAACTGTGACACTTTTACTAGTTTTAGATTTGTTTGAGCATTGTGTGTTCATGATTGATCAGATGATTGAGCTCATAGTTTAATCAGTGATGTCTCTTTTTTTTTTGCAACTTGACCTACTCAGAGAACATTTTCCTTACAAAAGAAAAGTATTGGGCCAAAAAAAAATAGGTGTGTTTCCTATTGCATGCTCTAAAATAATAGGGTCGGTAGGTAGGCAATTTTTTATTTTTTTTGACCAAGATATTGTGAGATTCTATTTATTAACATGCATTTTACTAATGAGTTAAATAGATAATTAGCATCCCATTGTTTACCTGAAAGAAAAACGTTAAACTCTGAATGTATCATATGACATTCCATGCAAATCAAATGGCTTACCTACTTATTTCCTACCTACTTTTTCTGTGGAATTTGGTAATAATGTGCTTATACCACTAGTGCCCAGTGGATAACGGAAAATATAGAATGGTGTTATGTTGCACTTCTGTCATGTAAGTTACGATAAATCATTGTTCAGAATTTTTTTTTTTATTTTTTTTGTTACATTTTTGCTAAAAAGTTTTAGGGTCGGCGCCTTAAAAAAAGGGTCGGTCGGGCCACCGGAAACACAGGTACTTTTTTTATTTGTATATTATGTTGTTTACAAATTAAGTTGAGAGTATGACCTATTATTTTTTAAAATTTAAGTTATCACTAAAAAGCCCTCGGCCCAATTCCCCAAATAGGTGAAAGCCCACTGTTAATCATATCAATGATAATCTGAACATCACTCTCTTGTCACATTGATTTCCTTAACACGTTGTGTAAGTGGCAGCCTCAAGTAGCTTGGATAGTCACGTGCGAGTCTGGGATTTAGAGACAGGAAAATGTGCCAAGAGCATTGATGCAGGCCCTGGTAAGTTGTCCAATAGTCATGTATGAGTTTGGGATTTAGAGACAGGAAAATGTGACAAGAGCATTGATGCTGGCCCGGGTAAGTTGTCCAATAGTCATGTATGAGTCTGGGATTTAGAGACAGGAAAATGTGCCAAGAGCATGCAGGCCCGGGTAAGTTGTCCAATAGTCGTGTATGAGTCTGGGATTTAGAGACAGGAAAATGTGCCAAGAGCATTGACGCTGCAGGCCCAGGTAAGTTGTCCAATAGTCATGTATGAGTCTGGGATTTAGAGACGGGGGAAAATGTGCCAAGAGCATTGATGCAGGCCCGGGTAAGTTGTCCAATAGTCTTGTATGAGTCCATTATGCAGAATAATGGAGGTGTCTTGCAAGTACTAAATATAGATTGTATTGATGAACCTTTCTAAAATGTTTGTTTATTAGACCACGTGCATTTTTGTTTCTGCACACATCTTGATAAATTGCTTAAAATATGATCTTCACTTTTTTCAGTTGATGCCTGGACAGTAGCATTTTCTCCAGACTCACGATTTTTAGCCTCAGGGAGTCATCATGGGAAGATTAATTTGTTTGGCGTAGACACAGGGCGCAAAGAATCTTCATTAGACACGAGAGGGAAGTTAACACTCAGTATTGCATATGTAAGTGTAGTCATAGCAGAAAATGGCTAAAAAAATATCAACAGTTTAAACATGCTTCAATATTCAATTCTTTAACACGTTGCAAATGTTGCAAAGTGGCAAATAAATGTGAATAATTTGTATTGTTTTCACAACAATGACTAAACACCCTAGTGCAATTAGCATATAATGTATACATCCGATAAGACTGTCACTGTTTTTTGCAGTGTTTCACAAAAAAACGTTACAGAACTTACAGAAATTGGAGAGTAATTGCATAATATAAGTCAAACCCTAGAAACACCTGTTATTCATTTTTAGCTCGACTGATCAAAGATCAGCAGAATCAGCAGAGCTTATGCGGTGTCCGTCGTCCGTCCGTCTGTCGGTAGCAAAACTACTGGATGGATTTTCATGAAACTTTACAGAAATGTTGCCCATGAAGTCTTTTTGATCCTAGCAAAAATTCATGTCGTTGTGAATTCCAAGATGGCCACCAAAGCTAAAAATAGATTTTAAAAAAACAAGTTTGTAGCAATTATTTCTTGAAAACTGTAAGTGATATTGATATGGGGCTTTTTCTAAAATGATCAGCATGACATGTCGAAAATTATTTTGATTCGACATTAAACATGGCCACCAGTGGCCATCTTTGTTTACATACAGTTATATAATGAAAACTTGTAGCGACTACTCTTCTGAAACTACTTGACGGATGTTCATGAAACTTCACAGGAATGTTGCTCTTGATGTCTAGGTGATCATAGCAAAATTTCAGGCCAGCTAAAAATAGATTTAAAACAAAAACAAATTGGTAACGTCTACTTTCTGAAAACTATAAGTGATATTGATATGGGACTTTTTCTAAAATGATCACATGATATGAGGTTGGTCTTTGTCGAAAATCATTTCGATTCAACGTTAAACATGGCTGCCAGTGGCCATCTGTGTTTATATAGAGTTATATAGTAAAAGCGTGTAGCGACTACTCCTCTGAAACTACTTGATGGATTTTCATGAAACTTCACAGGAATGTTGCTCTTGATTGATATCTAGTTGATCCTAGCAAAATGTCAGATCGGCTGGAGATTCAAGATGGCCGCCATGGCTAAAAATATATTTTTTAAAACCAATTTGTAGCAACTACTTCTTGAAAACTATAAGTGATATTGATATGGGACTTTTTCTTAAATGATCAGCATGACATAATATTGGTCCTTGTTGAAAATTATTTTAATTCGACATTAAACATGGTTGCCACGGCCATCTTTGTTTGCATACAAGTTATATAGTAAAAACTTGTAGCGACTACTCTGAAACTACTTGACAGATTTTCATGAAACTATCATTAGAGCTTCAATGTCATTCACCTCTTCTTGTTGTTGAGAAAAGCCCATTTGTCATTTTCTTTATAGATATTGAGAGGCCTCAGGCTAACGGTTATCCACATTTCTGTAGTATAACTAGGTACCCGGGGTAATCCCCATTTCTGTAGAATAGCTTGGTACCCGAGGTTATCCCCATTTCAGTAGAATAGCTAGGTACCCGAGGTTATCCCCATTTCAGTAGAATAGCTAGGTACCCGAGGTTATCCCCATTTCAGTAGAATAGCTTGGTACCCGAGGTTATCCCCATTTCTGTAGTATAATAACTCGGTACCTCACTCTAATGGCTTTTATTGATTCCAGACTCTTGAAGCTTTTGCCATGTTTGCAGGGTGATTCATTTGTTTAAAAAACATAAGTCGGAATAGAGTTAATAATTGCACTTACAGCTATTTCTTGAGCAATATCCAATATGGTTAACTACAAAATGCTGCAAAATAAAGTCACTTATATTTTGTCAATATTTTCTTCCATATTTAGACCATATTTTGCATATATTTTTTTGGCATATAGTTTATGCTCCTTCAGTGGAGCATGTTGTTGCCGCCTTGTCCGTCCGTCCGTCCCACTTTCTTGTCCGCTAAACTCCTTCAACATTTTTCATCCAAGTTTTATGAAACTTTATAAGAAGTATCAGTATGATCAGATATCTAGTAGCACATTGTTACGACCTTCAGGTTGAATGATTTTTGGCGGAGTTTTTGGACTTCAAAGTTTTTCAGATGTAAAGCTTGTCTGCTGAACTCCGATTTTCATGAAACTTAGTAGAAAGCTTTGTAACGCATATTGTCAGGACATTATGATTGAATGATTTTTGGCGAAGTTCAGAGATTTTGTGAAGTTTTTGTAAAGCTTGAATACTCAACTCCTTCTTTCATCTGAAATACATGTGTACCTATATTCAGGGAGCATCCTCGGTAATACCAATTTCTTGTTGTTTTGAGATATGTTATGTTTGTATCCATTGTGTTTCAGAGTCCAGATGGAAAGTTTATAGCTTGTGGTGCTATTGATGGTATCGTGAATGTATTTGATATAGCAACAGGCAAACTTATACATACATTAGAAGGTGGGTATTTTACATGTATTATTCCCCACCAGCAGATATTATTTTTGGGCCATCCGACTGTCCTATACAATTTTTTTTGCATTGGTTTAGTTATCTAGGGATCGTGCGTTTTATCCCAGTCAGGACCAAATTTGGAATAATTTTCGAAATACTTTAACAAGAATTTAACGCCTGATCTGAGCTTTGGATGGGACTTAAAACAGAGGTCTGCTTGCTAAAATGTCCAGTGTAATACAGCAAGGTTAAATAAGCTATTATACTCATGATGTATAGCTATTTAACATAATTTACTATAACTGAAGATTATAAATATTATGAGACATTTACAATAAGGCATGACCGCCATAATGTTACATTTCAGGTCATGCAAAGCCGATCCGATCTTTGTGTTTTTCACCAGATTCACAATTACTGGTCACAGGCTCAGATGATAACCAAATAAAAATATACGATGTGTAAGTACCTGCACTTTGTTGCCTGTTCACCACAAGTTAGATATATACAGCAACTCGTAACTATTGTTCATGTTTCAGTGACTGTCAGTTTCTGTGTTCGACTCTGTTTCTGTGTTCGACTCTGTTTTGCCTACATTCAAGTAACACTGACGTGCAACATGCAGGGTTTCCCCCAGGGTCATAAGGCATGTCACATGCAACATGCTTTCCTGGAAAAGAAAGGAAAAACAACATGCCTTTATCAGAGCAACATGCCTTAAGATTTTCTTAATTTGCATGAATAACAGATTTAAAAGAAGAAAAATAGAATTTGAATTTCTATGGTGATTCTTGTTCCTTTTGCACCAAAATCATAAAAGTATGTTATTTTGCCATTTTGCCATTAATAAGCACTATTTTTTTCAAGCCCAGTTTGGTAAATGTAATGTCAGAACAACATGCCTTCAAAATTTTCTGGGGGAAACCCTGACATGCATAGGACATATCCAACACCCCCCTTCTTGTCAGTCTGTTAGCTGTATAAAAAATCATAGGAATTCTTATGATGTCTTATTGATCTGAGCTAAAAGTTAACTTCCTGCATCCAAGATGGCCACCACAGCTAAACGTTTCTTCAAATCTTCCTGAAACTTTACAGGAATATTCACTATAATGTCTTGTTGGTCTTAACTAAACTTCGCTTTCTGCAAAATTCAAGGTGGCCACCTTAACTGAAACTTGATCAAAAGAAATAAACGTTTGATCGCTTCTCATCTACAACTGTAATGGTATTGAAACAAAATATTTTCTTCCAAGGTAGCCGCTATCGGTATTCTTTATTCACATATAGTTCTATGGAATATTTCTAAACTTCAATTCTGACATGCATGTAATTCGCACGAACACCAAGCTGTCTTTGTTTAAATATACTCACCTAGGAGACTCGTGATTACTCCTTCTCCACGCTTCATCAGGTCTTTATAAAATTTCACATTGCTGATGATATCAAGTTTATTATACCCTCATTTTTGAAAAAAAACAGGGTATATTAAAATCGCCTCAGTTTGTCAAGATGGCCGCCAAAGCTAAAAATAGATTTTTTAAATACAAGTTTGTAGCGACTACTTCTTGAAAACTATAAGTGATATTGATATGGGACTTTTTCTAAAATGATCAGCATGACATGATGTTGGTCCTTGTCGAAAATCGTTTTGATTTGACGTTAAACATAGCTGCCAGCGGCCATCTTTGTTTACATAGAGTTATATAATGAAAACTTGTAGCGACTACTTCTCTAAAACTACTTGACGGATGTTCATGAAACTTCACAGGAATGTTGCTCTTGATGTCTAATTGATCCTAGCAAATTTTCAGGTCGGCCGGAATTCAAGATGGCCGCCACGGCTAAAAATAAATTTTCAAAATACAAGTTTGTAGCGACTACTTCTTGAAAACTATAAGTGATATTGATATGGGACTTTTTCTAAAATGATCAGCATGATATGATGTTGGTCCTTATCAAAAATCGTTTTGATTCGACGTTAAACGTGGCTGCCAGCGGCCATCTTTGTTTACATAGAGTTATATAGTAAAAACTTGTAGCGACTACTCCTCTGAAACTACTTGGCGGATTTTCATGAAACTTTACAGGAATGTTGCTCTTAATGTCTAATTGATCCTAGCAAAATTTCAGATCGGCCAGAAATTCAAGATGGCTGCCACAGTTAAAAATAGATTTTAAAAAAATAAGTTTGTAGCGACTACTTCTTGAAAACTATAAGTGATATTGATATGGGACTTTTTCTAAAATGATCAGCATGACATGATGGTTATCCGAGTCGAACATTATTTTGATTCGACATTAAACATGGCTGCCAGTGGCCATCTTTGTTTACATAGAGTTATATAATGAAAACTTGTAGCGACTACTCCTCTGAAACTACTGGACGGATTTTCATGAAACTTCACAGAAATGTTGCTCTTCATGTCTAATTGATCCTAGCAAAATTTCAGGTCGGCCGGAAATTCAAGATGGCCGCCATGGCTAAAAATAGATTTTCAAAATGCAAGTTTGTAGCGACTACTTCTTGAAAACTATAAGTGATATTGATATGGGACTTTTTCTAAAATGATCAGCATTACATGATGTTGGTCCTTGTCAAAAATCATTTTGATTCGATGTTAAACATGGCTGTCAGCAGCCATCTTTGTTTACATAGAATTATATAATGAAAACTTGTAGCGACTACTCCTCTGAAACTACTTGACGGATTTTCATGAACTTCACAGGAATGTTGCTCTTGATGTCTAATTGATCCTAGCAAAATTTCAGGTCGGCCGGAAATTCAAGATGGCTGCCACGGCTAAAAATAAATTTTCAAAAAACAAGTTTGTAGCGACTACTTCCTGAAATCAAAATCAATCAGTAGAGCTTCAAGGTCATTGACCTCTTGTTTAATTATGTCTCAAACGAACATTTTGATGTGCCCAGGTGGGGGAGTAGGGGGTGGGAAGAGGTCAATTTTGACAAATATCTCTAAAGTTTTTTCTCATTAAAATGTAATGATTTTGGGAATATCAGTGTAATTTGCTCCAGGGTCATCATGGGACTCTAGGATAGGGTCAAAAGTTTAAATGCACAAATACCCTAACATGTTTTATTCATTTTATTTACAGTGTCATACATGTATACAGAAAAATATAAATAGTACTATTTTTGATATGAGTATCAAAGAACAATCAAAACAATTTCATGGTTAAAGGGAATTGACCTGTGTGAAGAAAACGTGGGTATTTGCGATGGCGCGCATCAAATTCGTTCTAGTTTTTATTACAGCAAACATTTTTGTTTTTCTGTCAGAGTAAGGTGTTCATCTCCAGGTATGTTCTTAAATTACAGCACTTTAAAGTTCGAAGTCTTTGACCTGTTGTTTTATGTTCTATTTATTTATTTTTTATTGAAAATATATTTATATATTTAACATGGACATTTTAATGAAAATCCCTTTTATTGAAAAAACGTTCTTTCATTTCAGATTACATGCCAATTTAGCCGGCACGCTGTCAGGTCATGCCTCGTGGGTGTTAAGTGTGGCATTTTCTCCTGACAATACCCACTTTGTCTCAAGGTAGAGGGAATTTATTTTATTTGATTTTGGTCAATATTTGTGCATTATCATCTGAGTTGCCACAATGATACATAACATACCTAATAATTCTCGTCAGTATGATCCTTTGATCAATATTTATTTCAAATTGTACGGAGTGTGACATTACTGGAAGTAAACAGAAGCATTTGAAACGCATCAGTGATGTATGATCAGTTGTAAAAGATGTGCCCATTTAGTGTACGTCTGAAAAATAAAATGTGGGACTGAAAAAAAATGTTTGTGATTGATTCTCCAAAAATAGTGTGGAATTTCACGAAATTCTCAGTAATGGTCCATTAATACAATTTCTAGTTGGTCCTAGGTGAAATTCAACTTTTGGCAAAATGCAAGATGGGCAACTTGGGGTTTAAGTGGGGTGGAGGGAGGGGGACGTTTTAGAATGTGAATGTAGGAGATGCACTTTACTTTAATACCTTGCCGTGTAGTGTCGGATGACTTCACTTTGTTGTTATAACAGTGATGTTGTGCCATTTAGTACACTACATCTGTAGTGTCGGATGACTTCACTTTGTTGTTATAACAGTGATGTTGTGCCATTTAGTACACTGCATCTGTAGTGTCGGATGACTTCACTTTGTTGTTATAACAGTGATGTTGTGCCATTTAGTACACTACATCTGTAGTGTCGGATGACTTCACTTTGTTGTTATAACAGTGATGTTGTGCCATTTAGTACACTACATCTGTAGTGTCGGATGACTTCACTTTGTTGTTATAACAGTGATGTTGTGCCATTTAGTACACTACATCTGTAGTGTCGGATGACTTCACTTTGTTGTTATAACAGTGATGTTGTGCCATTTAGTACACTACATCTGTAGTGTCGGATGACTTCACTTTGTTGTTATAACAGTGATGTTGTGCCATTTAGTACACTACACCTGTAGTGTCGGATGACTTCACTTTGTTGTTATAACAGTGATGTTGTGCCATTTAGTACACTACATCTCATTCGCAAAGTTTGTACAAATAAGTCCCTAAGCTCACATTAAGGACTGAAATCCTTTAGTTTTAATTCTGCATATCAGAATTGATCTGATACCTTTAGGACAACTTGAAATCTACTGTCAGACTTCCATACAGGGCTTTTTAACCTATTTAAGTGGGGTCAACATTTGGCCTCTTCCTCTTCCCAATTGCAAAAAAAATCTAATTTTTTTCCAATTCTGAGGTAAAACTTTAAGAAAAAATAAATGACATAATTTACATTGATTGCATGTTAAAATAACTAAATTCTAAAATCTGATCAACAGTTTACCTACATACATTTTAATGAAAATTTTCCCTCAAAAAAAAGATTCCCCTAAACAGCGAAAATCACGCTATTTTCCCATATTGAACAGTCTTGCGCTGCTTTTTCCCAAAATCAGCAGGCCTAACCCTTTTTCCAGTTTCCTTGAAAGAAGCCCTGTCATAGCTTACAGACCATTGATGATATACTGACATACAGTCGGTGTCCCCCCTGGCTTATTTTTTCTTTGCGCCACCACTTGAGATAAGTTGGAGCCAAATAGCTCCAGTGGCAATATACATCTATAAACTATATATATACATTCATATACTATAAAATAGAGAATGTACATTTATAATACAATTAGATAATAATAATAATTATGTGAAATAATTCCTGAAAGTAATGCAGTTGGACATGTACCAGATTCAAAATTCCTATCTATGTGATATGACCTCATTGTTTAGAGGGGTAGTGAAAGTTCTTTCTTAATTATTTGAACTCTATTTAGAAGCATATCATAGATCAGTGAATGTGAACAAGCACAGGTCAGATGTAAATATCATCCAATCAAAGCCATTAGATTACCAGTAATGCATATTAATGACTTCCTGCCCTAAAGCCAACCAATTGTCACACTGATATCAATGGTGGGCATCGACAAGTCAGTGTTCGTTGGTTTATTGTTCATTGGTTTATTGTTCGTTGGTTTATTGTTCATTTTGTTATTTGCACATTTTGTGGTAATAAAAGGACGCATGTTATTGAAAGGCCCATTGTTTAATTGTTGGTGTTTGGTGACTTAAAAAAAATATATACATACAGATCTATATACTTTTTGCTCAAGTCATTTTCGCCAAATGCTAAAAGTTAAAAGACATTTTGATAATTTATTCTCATTTGGCTCCATTGGCGATGACCAGAACAGCTGCATACTAACTGTCAGGTGAGCGCTTCACGCTCATTTGTGCCTCGTCTTGTTCTTTGACAGTGTGTATATTGGAGGTAGTTGACCATTTTGTACCTGACAGATTCATTACTGGTCTTTTAAAAATAATATGAGAACTTTTTTCTTCAGTTCGTCAGACAAGACAGTAAAAATTTGGGATGCTGGGTCCAGGGAATGTGTACATACGTTTTATGATCATACAGACCAGGTGAGTTATTTGAGATGCTGGCTCCAGGCAATGTGTGCTGGCTCCAAGCAATGTGTGCTGGGTCCAGGCAATGTGTGCTGGCTCCAAGCAATGTGTGCTGGCTCCAAGCAATGTGTGCTGGGTCCAGGCAATGTGTGCTGGGTTCAGGCAATGTATGGTGGCTCCAAGCAATGTGTGCTGGCTCCAAGCAATGTGTGCTGGGTCCAGGCAATGTGTGCTGGGTCCAGGGAATGTGTACATACGTTTTATGATCATACAGACCAGGTGAGTTATTTGAGATGCTGGCTCCAGGCAATGTGTGCTGGCTCCAAGCAATGTGTGCTGGGTCCAGGCAATGTGTGCTGGGTCCAGGGAATGTGTACATACGTTTTATGATCATACAGACCAGGTGAGTTATTTGAGATGCTGGCTCCAGGCAATGTGTGCTGGCTCCAAGCAATGTGTGCTGGGTCCAGGGAATGTGTACATACATTTTTTGATCATACAGACCAGGTGAGTTATTTGAGATGCTGGCTCCAGGCAATGTGTGCTGGCTCCAAGCAATGTGTGCTGGGTCCAGGCAATGTGTGCTGGGTCTAGGGAATGTGTACATACGTTTTATGATCATACAGACCAGGTGAGTTATTTGAGATGCTGGCTCCAGGCAATGTGTGCTGGGTCCAAGCAATGTGTGCTGGGTCCAGGCAATGTGTGCTGGGTCCAGGAAATGTGTACATATGTTTTATGATCATACAGACCACGTGAGTTATTTGAAATGCTGGCTCCAGGCAGTGTGTTGGGTCCAAGCAATGTGTGCTGGGTCCAGGCAATGTGTTCTGGGTCCAGGGAATGTGTGCTGGCTCCAGGCAGTGTGTTGGGTCCAAGCAATGTGTGCTGGCTCCAGGCAATGTGTACATATGTTTTGTGTCGCCTGCATAGGATGGCAGACACTTACGGATCACTTTGTCATCGCCATAGGTCCGTCCATCCGTCGCACTTTTACCTGCAACCTAACCTTGGCCATAATTTGAAAAGTATCTGACCTGTTTTCATGAAACTTCACACACATCTTCAACCAAAGGAATGTCGTTACACATGTCCTGTAACTCCGACTTTCATTTTGGCAGAGTTATTTCCCTTGTCATAAAACCTAACCTGGCTCATAACTTGGCAAAATATTGACCTGTGGTCATAAAACTTCATACAGTTCTTCTTTAGTATCTCTGACTTTCATTTCGGCAAAGTTATGTCTCTTTTCATAAAACTTTAACCTGCAGTCTAACCTAGCTCATAACATGGCAAAATATTGACCAATGGTCCTGAAACCTTATACAGTTCTTCCTTATGAATTATCCATTGCAAATATGTACTCCTTTTCATAAATGTTAACACTAAAAAATCTGCTCCATAATCCATGAAGAGTTGCACCACTGTCTTAAACTATTATTGTTAAATTGTCCTTTCTGAAATACTTTTTTTTTTGTATCCAGGGCATAATTTGAATACTTTTCAAGATATTTTTATGATAATTGCAAAGAGTATTTTTGAAGTTATAGCTCTGTCTGCCGTCAAAAAGGGCAGTGGCTGGGGGATATTGATGACTGCATCTTGTTTGGTTTTATTTTGAAAATCTTATGATCATTCAAAATGTTTCTTAAAAGCTTTGTCTTAAATTGCAGGTATGGACAGCAAGATATAATCAGGCTGGTACAAGAGTAGTGTCTGTCTCCGATGATAAAGCAGTACATATCTACGATATTCCCTCCTGAATACACCCTCAAGATTACGTCTGTGATATAAACATGAATAGAGAAACAGTTGTCGTGTTTGTGTTATATAAACATGAATAGAGAAACAGTTGTCGTGTTTGTGTTATATAAACATGAATAGAGAAACAGTTGTCGTGTTTGTGTTATATAAACATGAATAGAGAAACAGTTGTCGTGTTTGTGTTATATAAACATGAATAGAGAAACAGTTGTCGTGTTTGTGTTATATAAACATGAATAGAGAAACAGTTGTCATGTTTGTGTTATATAAACATGAATAGAGAAACAGTTGTCGTGTTTGTGTTATATAAACATGAATAGAGAAACAGTTGTCATGTTTGTGTTATATAAACATGAATAGAGAAACAGTTGTCGTGTTTGTGTTATATAAACATGAATAGAGAAACAGTTGTCGTGTTTGTGTTATATAAACATGAATAGAGAAACAGTTGTCATGTTTGTGTTATATAAACATGAATAGAGAAACAGTTGTCGTGTTTGTGTTATATAAACATGAATAGAGAAACAGTTGTCGTGTTTGTGTTATATAAACATGAATAGAGAAACAGTTGTCGTGTTTGTGTTATATAAACATGAATAGAGAAACAGTTGTCGTGTTTGTGTTATATAAACATGAATAGAGAAACAGTTGTCGTGTTTGTGTTATATAAACATGAATAGAGAAACAGTTGTCGTGTTTGTGTTATATAAACATGAATAGAGAAACAGTTGTCGTGTTTGTGTTATATAAACATGAATAGAGAAACAGTTGTCGTGTTTATGTTATATTAACATGAATAGAAAAACAGTTGTCGTGTTTGTGTTATATAAACATGAATAGAGAAACAGTTGTCGTGTTTGTGTCATAGAAACAGTTGTCGTGTTTGTGTTATATAAACATGAATAGAGAAACAGTTGTGTTTGTGTTATATAAACATGAATAGAGAAACAGTTGTTTTTTGGATCAGTGTCCATTTTACCTTCATGTCTGTATGATCATATTTGTTATTTATAATATATATAAATTAACATAATGTTGACACTAGATTAATGTTGACTTAATGCTTTAAAAAAAATGTTATGAAAAATTAATTTCATTCTGGTAGTATAAAATACCTATCATATAAACAAACTTGAAGAAATCTGCCAAATTTGCAGATCATGGAAAAATATGGTTAACATTTGGTTGATTCTGGTTGCCAAGAAAAACAAACACTTACCCTGTGCAGGAGAAATCTCTAATGCGGATGTCTACCCAAATAGCACGAGGTGATGGCACCTGTCGGCAATAGAAAGAAACCATTTGGGTGTGAGGTGGGTGAGCAGTTACTCTAGTGATTGTAACTTGTAGTATACTCTTCTCCATGTTAATGGTCAGACAAATCTTTATTTTCTCCATACATAAACTAATGTTGTGTATTTCATGTGACGTTTTTTTAAGCTACTCGGATTATCCGGAAATTCAGTTTTCCTTTTTGAAAAAAAATCCATCAGTTTTGAACTACCACTTTGGCGATGACAGCAAAACTATTTCACACTGTGTTATTAAAACTAACAGTCACATGACTCAAGTCGACTTAAACTGTCACTGTTTATTTTTTGTGAAGGGCTAAAATAGTAGTAACACATTAATCAACACCACTCCTTGTAATGGTTATTATTTTAGAAAAGCTTCATAATGCTCTGGAATTGCTATGATGCCAGTAATTTCCGGACGGTATATTTATACAAACTATATTTTCACAAACTGTATGTGTTGTGTGATTCTCAGGAGCACTTAGAATTGGCTAAAGTTGTTTCTGATTGCATAGTATTGATGAAATTAGAGAAGTTCATAATTATTTGTCCGAGCGTCATATACAGATATTGTGTTGTGAACTTGTGGTGCCGTAATACCAATTCAGTTGCAATCAGAAAGTATTTTGGTCAACATTGTTTTGTGTTTGTTTCATTGTGGTCATATCACACTAATATACTAGTGTAAATATTGCTTTTAATAATACAATGATGAATACACTGTAGTCTTTTTATGGTCTAGCATTTTCCCACGGAAGGTTTTCACTGCAAAATGTTCAGTATAATCTGAATACATTTGTATGACCATTATCAGCATCACTTCTTAAATTCTTAACTAAGTAAATCACCATGACCGACCATGACCTACTTTAATGCCATTCTGTCTCAGTTTGGATCAACTCCTTTCGTAGTCATTGATCATGTTGAAGGCTCAAGATTTGAACTAGTACTGCTGCTATAAATATTAATTTACAAGCCTTACTGCTCTAGGCATTTTGGCATGCATTTAAAATTAGATTTGGTAGTGACAATATGTTAAGTTTGTATTAGTCAAAAGATGAGTTCAAGCACAAGTCTGGTCGATTTCTAGTAGATGGTCTAGCACTAGTTAGGTTAAAGTTTGTTTTTAACTCTACTGGCTTTGCTCAATTTATTTTAAGCGATGGTGCTTTGTCCAGCGTGATTCATTGTCCATCCATTAGCTTAGTCTTTTTACTGGTCAACTTTAGTAACAGTTTCCGATGTTAACTAACTTGGCATTTGAGGTTTGTTCCAATAAGATCTATGACCAGTTTGATGGTGAGTGAGTGCAATCAACGTGTGCACATTGGACTATGACCAGTTGGATGGTGAGTGAGTGCAATCAACCCGTGTACATTGATTTATGACCAGTTTGATGGTGAGTGAGTGCAATCAACGCATGCAGTTTGATGGTGACCAGTTTGATGGTGAGTGAGTGCAATCAACGTGAGCACATTGATCTAAGACCAGTTTGATGGTGAGTGAATGCAATCAATGTGTGCACATTGATATATGACTAGTTTGATGGTGAGTGAGTGCAATCAACGTGAGCACATTGATCTATGACCAGTTTGATGGTGAGTGAGTGCAATCAACGTGTGCACATTGATCTATGACCAGTTTGATGGTGAGTGAATGCAATCAACGTGTACACATTGATCTATGACAAGTTTGATGGTGAGTGAGCGCAATCAACGCGTGCACATTGATCTATGACAAGTTTGATGGTGAGTGAGCGCAATCAACGTGAGCACATTGAACTATGACCAGTTTGATGGTGAGGGAGTGCAATCAACGTGTGCACATTGATCTATGACCAGTTTGATGGTGAGTGAATGCAATCAACGTGTACACATTGATCTATGACAAGTTTGATGGTGAGTGAGCGCAATCAACGCGTGCACATTGAACTATGACCAGTTTGATGGTGAGTGAGCGCAATCAACGTGAGCACATTGAACTATGACCAGTTTGATGGTGAGTGAGCGCAATCAACGCGTGCACATTGATCTATGACCAGTTTGATGGTGAGTGAGCGCAATCAACGTGAGCACATAGACCTATGACCAGTTTGATGGTGAGTGAGCGCAATCAACGTGAGCACATTGATCTATGACCAGTTTGATGGTGAGTGAGGGCAGTCAACGTGAGCAAATTGATCTATGACTAGTTTGTTGGTGAGTGAGCGCATTCAACGTGACATTGATCTATGACCAGTTTGATGGTGAGTGAGCGCAATCATTGCGAGCACATTGAACTATGACCAGTTTGATGGTGAGTGCAATCAACGTGTGCACATTGATCTATGACCAGTTTCAAATTGATGGTGAGATAGTGCAATCAACCTGAGCACATTGAACTATGACCAGTTTGATGGTGAGTGAGAGCAATCAACGCGTGCACATTGATCTATGACCAGTTTGATGGTGAGTGAGTGCAATCAACGCGTGCACATTGATCTATGACCAGTTTGATGGTGAGTGAGCGCAATCAACGTGAGCACATTGAACTATGACCAGTTTGATGGTGAGTGAGCGCAATCAACGCGTGCACATTGATCTATGACCAGTTTGATGGTGAGTGAGTGCAACCAACGTGAGTACATTGAACTATGACCAGTTTGATGGTAAGTGAGCGCAATCAACGCGAGCACATTGACCTATGACCAGTTTGATGGTGAGTGAGTGCAATCAACGTGAGCACATTGACCTATGACCAGTTTGATGGTGAGTGAGTGCAATCAACGCGTGCACATTGATCTATGACAAGTTTGATGGTGAGTGAGTGCAATCAACGCGTGCACATTGAACTATGACCAGTTTGATGGTGAGTGAGCGCAATCAACGTGAGCACATTGAACTATGACCAGTTTGATGGTGAGTGAGTGCAATCAACGCGTGCACATTGATCTATGACCTGTTTTATGGTGAGTGAGTGCAATCAACGCGTGCACATTGATCTATGACCAGTTTGATGGTGAGTGAGTGCAATCAACGCGTGCACATTGATCTATGACCTGTTTTATGGTGAGTGAGTGCAATCAACGCGAGCACATTGATCTATGACCAGTTTGATGGTGAGTGAGTGCAATCAACGCGAGCACATTGACCTATGACCAGTTTGATGGTGAGTGAGTGCAATCAACGTGAGCACATTGAACTATGACAAGTTTGATGGTGAGTGAGCGCAATCAACGTGAGCACATTGAACTATGACCAGTTTGATGGTGAGTGAGAGCAATCAACGCGTGCACATTGAACTATGACCAGTTTGATGGTGAGTGAGAGCAATCAACGCGTGCACATTGATCTATGACCAGTTTGATGGTGAGTGAGTGCAATCAACGTGTGCACATTGATCTATGACCAGTTTGATGGTGAGTGAGAGCAATCAACGCGTGCACATTGATCTATGACCAGTTTGATGGTGAGAGAGCAATCAACGCGTGCACATTGATCTATGACCAGTTTGATGGTGAGTGAGCGCAATCAACGTGAGCACATTGATCTATGACCAGTTTGATGGTGAGTGAGTGCAATCAACGCGTACACATTGATCTATGACCAGTTTGATGGTGAGTGAGTGCAATCAACGCGTGCACATTGAACTATGACCAGTTTGATGGTGAGTGAGCGCAATCAACGCGTGCACATTGAACTATGACAAGTTTGATGGTGAGTGAGTGCAATCAACGCGTGCACATTGAACTATGACAAGTTTGATGGTGAGTGAGCGCAATCAACGCGTGCACATTGAACTATGACCAGTTTGATGGTGAGTGAGCGCAATCAACCTGAGCACATTAAACTATGACCAGTTTGATGGTGAGTGAGCGCAATCAACGTGAGCACATTGAACTATGACCAGTTTGATGGTGAGTGAGAGCAATCAACGCGTGCACATTGAACTATGACCAGTTTGATGGTGAGTGAGAGCAATCAACGCGTGCACATTGATCTATGACCAGTTTGATGGTGAGTGAGTGCAATCAACGTGTGCACATTGATCTATGACCAGTTTGATGGTGAGTGAGAGCAATCAACGCGTGCACATTGATCTATGACCAGTTTGATGGTGAGTGAGAGCAATCAACGCGTGCACATTGATCTATGACCAGTTTGATGGTGAGTGAGCGCAATCAACGTGAGCACATTGATCTATGACCAGTTTGATGGTGAGTGAGTGCAATCAACGCGTGCACATTGATCTATGACCAGTTTGATGGTGAGTGAGTGCAATCAACGCGTGCACATTGAACTATGACCAGTTTGATGGTGAGTGAGCGCAATCAACGCGTGCACATTGAACTATGACAAGTTTGATGGTGAGTGAGTGCAATCAACGCGTGCACATTGAACTATGACAAGTTTGATGGTGAGTGAGTGCAATCAACGTGAGCACATTGATCTATGACCAGTTTGATGGTGAGTGAGTGCAATCAACGTGTGCACATTGATCTATGACCAGTTTGATGGTGAGTGAATGCAATCAACGTGTACACATTGATCTATGACAAGTTTGATGGTGAGTGAGCGCAATCAACGCGTGCACATTGATCTATGACAAGTTTGATGGTGAGTGAGCGCAATCAACGTGAGCACATTGAACTATGACCAGTTTGATGGTGAGGGAGTGCAATCAACGTGTGCACATTGATCTATGACCAGTTTGATGGTGAGTGAATGCAATCAACGTGTACACATTGATCTATGACAAGTTTGATGGTGAGTGAGCGCAATCAACGCGTGCACATTGAACTATGACCAGTTTGATGGTGAGTGAGCGCAATCAACGTGAGCACATTGAACTATGACCAGTTTGATGGTGAGTGAGCGCAATCAACGCGTGCACATTGATCTATGACCAGTTTGATGGTGAGTGAGCGCAATCAACGTGAGCACATAGACCTATGACCAGTTTGATGGTGAGTGAGCGCAATCAACGTGAGCACATTGATCTATGACCAGTTTGATGGTGAGTGAGGGCAGTCAACGTGAGCAAATTGATCTATGACCAGTTTGTTGGTGAGTGAGCGCATTCAACGTGACATTGATCTATGACCAGTTTGATGGTGAGTGAGCGCAATCATTGCGAGCACATTGAACTATGACCAGTTTGATGGTGAGTGCAATCAACGTGTGCACATTGATCTATGACCAGTTTCAAATTGATGGTGAGATAGTGCAATCAACCTGAGCACATTGAACTATGACCAGTTTGATGGTGAGTGAGAGCAATCAACGCGTGCACATTGATCTATGACCAGTTTGATGGTGAGTGAGTGCAATCAACGCGTGCACATTGATCTATGACCAGTTTGATGGTGAGTGAGCGCAATCAACGTGAGCACATTGAACTATGACCAGTTTGATGGTGAGTGAGCGCAATCAACGCGTGCACATTGATCTATGACCAGTTTGATGGTGAGTGAGTGCAACCAACGTGAGTACATTGAACTATGACCAGTTTGATGGTAAGTGAGCGCAATCAACGCGAGCACATTGACCTATGACCAGTTTGATGGTGAGTGAGTGCAATCAACGTGAGCACATTGACCTATGACCAGTTTGATGGTGAGTGAGTGCAATCAACGCGTGCACATTGATCTATGACAAGTTTGATGGTGAGTGAGTGCAATCAACGCGTGCACATTGAACTATGACCAGTTTGATGGTGAGTGAGCGCAATCAACGTGAGCACATTGAACTATGACCAGTTTGATGGTGAGTGAGTGCAATCAACGCCTGCACATTGATCTATGACCTGTTTTATGGTGAGTGAGTGCAATCAACGCGTGCACATTGATCTATGACCAGTTTGATGGTGAGTGAGTGCAATCAACGCGTGCACATTGATCTATGACCTGTTTTATGGTGAGTGAGTGCAATCAACGCGAGCACATTGATCTATGACCAGTTTGATGGTGAGTGAGTGCAATCAACGCGAGCACATTGACCTATGACCAGTTTGATGGTGAGTGAGTGCAATCAACGTGAGCACATTGAACTATGACAAGTTTGATGGTGAGTGAGCGCAATCAACGTGAGCACATTGAACTATGACCAGTTTGATGGTGAGTGAGAGCAATCAACGCGTGCACATTGAACTATGACCAGTTTGATGGTGAGTGAGAGCAATCAACGCGTGCACATTGATCTATGACCAGTTTGATGGTGAGTGAGTGCAATCAACGTGTGCACATTGATCTATGACCAGTTTGATGGTGAGTGAGTGCAATCAACGCGTACACATTGATCTATGACCAGTTTGATGGTGAGTGAGTGCAATCAACGCGTGCACATTGAACTATGACCAGTTTGATGGTGAGTGAGCGCAATCAACGCGTGCACATTGAACTATGACAAGTTTGATGGTGAGTGAGTGCAATCAACGCGTGCACATTGAACTATGACAAGTTTGATGGTGAGTGAGCGCAATCAACGCGTGCACATTGAACTATGACCAGTTTGATGGTGAGTGAGCGCAATCAACCTGAGCACATTAAACTATGACCAGTTTGATGGTGAGTGAGCGCAATCAACGTGAGCACATTGAACTATGACCAGTTTGATGGTGAGTGAGAGCAATCAACGCGTGCACATTGAACTATGACCAGTTTGATGGTGAGTGAGAGCAATCAACGCGTGCACATTGATCTATGACCAGTTTGATGGTGAGTGAGTGCAATCAACGTGTGCACATTGATCTATGACCAGTTTGATGGTGAGTGAGAGCAATCAACGCGTGCACATTGATCTATGACCAGTTTGATGGTGAGTGAGAGCAATCAACGCGTGCACATTGATCTATGACCAGTTTGATGGTGAGTGAGCGCAATCAACGTGAGCACATTGATCTATGACCAGTTTGATGGTGAGTGAGTGCAATCAACGCGTGCACATTGATCTATGACCAGTTTGATGGTGAGTGAGTGCAATCAACGCGTGCACATTGAACTATGACCAGTTTGATGGTGAGTGAGCGCAATCAACGCGTGCACATTGAACTATGACAAGTTTGATGGTGAGTGAGTGCAATCAACGCGTGCACATTGAACTATGACAAGTTTGATGGTGAGTGAGTGCAATCAACGTGAGCACATTGATCTATGACCAGTTTGATGGTGAGTGAGTGCAATCAACGTGTGCACATTGATCTATGACCAGTTTGATGGTGAGTGAATGCAATCAACGTGTACACATTGATCTATGACAAGTTTGATGGTGAGTGAGCGCAATCAACGCGTGCACATTGATCTATGACAAGTTTGATGGTGAGTGAGCGCAATCAACGTGAGCACATTGAACTATGACCAGTTTGATGGTGAGGGAGTGCAATCAACGTGTGCACATTGATCTATGACCAGTTTGATGGTGAGTGAATGCAATCAACGTGTACACATTGATCTATGACAAGTTTGATGGTGAGTGAGCGCAATCAACGCGTGCACATTGAACTATGACCAGTTTGATGGTGAGTGAGCGCAATCAACGTGAGCACATTGAACTATGACCAGTTTGATGGTGAGTGAGCGCAATCAACGCGTGCACATTGATCTATGACCAGTTTGATGGTGAGTGAGCGCAATCAACGTGAGCACATAGACCTATGACCAGTTTGATGGTGAGTGAGCGCAATCAACGTGAGCACATTGATCTATGACCAGTTTGATGGTGAGTGAGGGCAGTCAACGTGAGCAAATTGATCTATGACCAGTTTGTTGGTGAGTGAGCGCATTCAACGTGACATTGATCTATGACCAGTTTGATGGTGAGTGAGCGCAATCATTGCGAGCACATTGAACTATGACCAGTTTGATGGTGAGTGCAATCAACGTGTGCACATTGATCTATGACCAGTTTCAAATTGATGGTGAGATAGTGCAATCAACCTGAGCACATTGAACTATGACCAGTTTGATGGTGAGTGAGAGCAATCAACGCGTGCACATTGATCTATGACCAGTTTGATGGTGAGTGAGTGCAATCAACGCGTGCACATTGATCTATGACCAGTTTGATGGTGAGTGAGCGCAATCAACGTGAGCACATTGAACTATGACCAGTTTGATGGTGAGTGAGCGCAATCAACGCGTGCACATTGATCTATGACCAGTTTGATGGTGAGTGAGTGCAACCAACGTGAGTACATTGAACTATGACCAGTTTGATGGTAAGTGAGCGCAATCAACGCGAGCACATTGACCTATGACCAGTTTGATGGTGAGTGAGTGCAATCAACGTGAGCACATTGACCTATGACCAGTTTGATGGTGAGTGAGTGCAATCAACGCGTGCACATTGATCTATGACAAGTTTGATGGTGAGTGAGTGCAATCAACGCGTGCACATTGAACTATGACCAGTTTGATGGTGAGTGAGCGCAATCAACGTGAGCACATTGAACTATGACCAGTTTGATGGTGAGTGAGTGCAATCAACGCGTGCACATTGATCTATGACCTGTTTTATGGTGAGTGAGTGCAATCAACGCGTGCACATTGATCTATGACCAGTTTGATGGTGAGTGAGTGCAATCAACGCGTGCACATTGATCTATGACCTGTTTTATGGTGAGTGAGTGCAATCAACGCGAGCACATTGATCTATGACCAGTTTGATGGTGAGTGAGTGCAATCAACGCGAGCACATTGACCTATGACCAGTTTGATGGTGAGTGAGTGCAATCAACGTGAGCACATTGAACTATGACAAGTTTGATGGTGAGTGAGCGCAATCAACGTGAGCACATTGAACTATGACCAGTTTGATGGTGAGTGAGAGCAATCAACGCGTGCACATTGAACTATGACCAGTTTGATGGTGAGTGAGAGCAATCAACGCGTGCACATTGATCTATGACCAGTTTGATGGTGAGTGAGTGCAATCAACGTGTGCATATTGATCTATGACCAGTTTGATGGTGAGTGAGAGCAATCAACGCGTGCACATTGATCTATGACCAGTTTGATGGTGAGAGAGCAATCAACGCGTGCACATTGATCTATGACCAGTTTGATGGTGAGTGAGCGCAATCAACGTGAGCACATTGATCTATGACCAGTTTGATGGTGAGTGAGTGCAATCAACGCGTACACATTGATCTATGACCAGTTTGATGGTGAGTGAGTGCAATCAACGCGTGCACATTGAACTATGACCAGTTTGATGGTGAGTGAGCGCAATCAACGCGTGCACATTGAACTATGACAAGTTTGATGGTGAGTGAGTGCAATCAACGCGTGCACATTGAACTATGACAAGTTTGATGGTGAGTGAGCGCAATCAACGCGTGCACATTGAACTATGACCAGTTTGATGGTGAGTGAGCGCAATCAACCTGAGCACATTAAACTATGACCAGTTTGATGGTGAGTGAGCGCAATCAACGTGAGCACATTGAACTATGACCAGTTTGATGGTGAGTGAGAGCAATCAACGCGTGCACATTGAACTATGACCAGTTTGATGGTGAGTGAGAGCAATCAACGTGTGCACATTGATCTATGACCAGTTTGATGGTGAGTGAGTGCAATCAACGTGTGCACATTGATCTATGACCAGTTTGATGGTGAGTGAGAGCAATCAACGCGTGCACATTGATCTATGACCAGTTTGATGGTGAGTGAGAGCAATCAACGCGTGCACATTGATCTATGACCAGTTTGATGGTGAGTGAGCGCAATCAACGTGAGCACATTGATCTATGACCAGTTTGATGGTGAGTGAGTGCAATCAACGCGTGCACATTGATCTATGACCAGTTTGATGGTGAGTGAGTGCAATCAACGCGTGCACATTGAACTATGACCAGTTTGATGGTGAGTGAGCGCAATCAACGCGTGCACATTGAACTATGACAAGTTTGATGGTGAGTGAGTGCAATCAACGCGTGCACATTGAACTATGACAAGTTTGATGGTGAGTGAGCGCAATCAACGCGTGCACATTGAACTATGACCAGTTTGATGGTGAGTGAGCGCAATCAACCTGAGCACATTAAACTATGACCAGTTTGATGGTGAGTGAGCGCAATCAACGTGAGCACATTGAACTATGACCAGTTTGATGGTGAGTGAGAGCAATCAACGCGTGCACATTGATCTATGACCAGTTTGATGGTGAGTGAGTGCAATCAACGTGTGCACATTGAACTATGACCAGTTTGATGGTGAGTGAGCGCAATCAACGTGAGCACATTGAACTATGACCAGTTTGATGGTGAGTGAGCGCAATCGACGCGAGCACATTGAACTATGACCAGTTTGATGGTGAGTGAGCGCAATCAACGCGTGCACATTGAACTATGACCAGTTTGATGGTGAGTGAGAGCAATCAACGTGTGCACATTGATCTATGACCAGTTTGATGGTGAGTGAGTGCAATCAACGCGTGCACATTGATCTATGACCAGTTTGATGGTGAGTGAGTGCAATCAACGTGTGCACATTGATCTATGACCAGTTTGATGGTGAGTGAGCGCAATCAACGCGAGCACATTGAACTATGACCAGTTTGATGGTGAGTGAGCGCAATCAACGCGTGCACATTGAACTATGACCAGTTTGATGGTGAGTGAGCGCAATCAACTAGAGCACATTGAACTATGACAAGTTTGATGGTGAGTGAGCACAATCAACGTGAGCACATTGATCTATGACCAGTTTGTTGGTGAGTGAGCGCAATCAACGCGTGCACATTGAACTATGACCAGTTTGATGGTGAGTGAGAGCAATCAACGTGAGCACATTGAACTATGACCAGTTTGATGGTGAGTGAGCGCAATCAACGCGTGCACATTGATCTATGACCAGTTTGATGGTGAGTGAGTGCAATCAACGCGTGCACATTGATCTATGACCAGTTTGATGGTGAGTGAGTGCAATCAACGCGAGCACATTGACCTATGACCAGTTTGATGGTGAGTGAGCGCAATCAACGTGAGCACATTGAACTATGACCAGTTTGATGGTGAGTGAGCGCAATCAACGCGTGCACATTGAACTATGACCAGTTTGATGGTGAGTGAGCGCAATCAACTAGAGCACATTGAACTATGACAAGTTTGATGGTGAGTGAGCACAATCAACGTGAGCACATTGATCTATGACCAGTTTGTTGGTGAGTGAGCGCAATCAACGCGTGCACATTGAACTATGACCAGTTTGATGGTGAGTGAGAGCAATCAACGTGAGCACATTGAACTATGACCAGTTTGATGGTGAGTGAGCGCAATCAACGCGTGCACATTGATCTATGACCAGTTTGATGGTGAGTGAGCGCAATCAACGCGAGCACATAGAACTATGACCAGTTTGATGGTGAGTGAGCGCAATCAACGTGAGCACATTGAACTATGACCAGTTTGATGGTGAGTGAGCGCAATCAACGCGTGCACATTGAACTATGACCAGTTTGATGGTGAGTGAGCGCAATCAACTAGAGCACATTGAACTATGACAAGTTTGATGGTGAGTGAGCGCAATCAACGTGAGCACATTGATCTATGACCAGTTTATTGGTGAGTGATCAACGTGAGCACATTGATCTATGACCAGTTTGTTGGTGAGTGAGCGCAATGCACCTTACAACAGGACGACCATCCCTACATGCACGTTACAACAGGAGGACCGTCCCTACATGCACCTTACAACAGGAGGACCATCCCTACATGACCTTACAACAGGAGGACCATCCCTACATGCACGTTACAACAGGAGGACCATCCCTACATGCACCTTACAACTGGAGGACCATCCCTACATGCACCTTACAACAAGAGGACCATCCCTACATGCTCCTTATAACAGGAGGACCATCCCTACATGCACCTTACAACAGGACCATCCCTACATGACCTTACAACCGGAGGACCATCCATACCATCCCTACATGCACCTTACAACAGGAGGACCATCCCTACATGCACCTTACAACAGGAGGACCATCCCTACATGCTCCTTACAACAGGAGGACCATCCCTACATGCACCTAACAACAGGAGGACCATCCCTACATGCACCTTACAACCATCCCTGCATGCAACTTACAACAGGAGGACCATCTCTACATGCACCTTACAACAGGAGGACCATCTTAAAACAGGAGGACAATCCCTACATGCACCTTACAACAGGAGGACCATCCCTACATGCACCTTACAACAGGAGGACCATCCCTACATGCACCTTACAACAGGAGGACCATCCCTACATGCTCCTTACAACAGGAGGACCATCCCTACATGCACCTTACAACATATTATGCATTTAATTATAAACAATGCAAGATAGTTAAGCTTAACTTTATATAAGAAAGCTATAACTCATGTAAATTGGGGAATATCCCCTATCTGTTCTTGAAAGAGAATGATTTATGATTGACAAGTTTAATTAATGACATAGAAGGTCATGATAGTTCTAATGTTGACAATTAAAAAAAAAAAATGAACAACAGTTGTACTCCAGAGCTGTATTAGTATAGCTTACAGATAAGTGGCTTAATTGTAGCAATGTCTTTTCAAGGGAAATGACTCCTGTGACATTGCCTTATTTTACAAATAACTTTTGCCTGCAATGTATATTCAAAATTAACGAATCCGAGCAAAACCATTTAAATACTGGTAGTGCTTGTTTTCTAAAAGGATGTAAAGAACTTTTTAAAGAAACAACAATTCTGACAGAAGTCAGGATATGGAGTTATTGATCTTAACTTTAAAGGTACAGCAATAAATTCTGATAGGTGCCGCAAAATTATTAATTTGATGGATATTTTGATTTTTGTTTAGAAAGTAGTAGGGATGGTCCTTCTGTTGTAATGAGCATGTAGGGATGGTCCTCCTGTTGTAATGAGCATGTAGGGATGGTCCTCCTGTTGTAATGAGCATGTAGGGATGGTCCTCCTGTTGTAAGGAGCATGTAGGGATGGTCCTCCTGTTGTAAGGTGCATGTAGGGATGGTCCTCCTGTTGTAAGGAGCATGTAGGGATGGTCCTCCTGTTGTAAGGTGCATGTAGGGATGGTCCTCCTGTTGTAAGGTGCATGTAGGGATGATCCTCCTGTTGTAAGGTGCATGTAGGGATGGTCCTCCTGTTGTCAGGAGCATGTAGGGATGGTCCTCCTGTTGTAAGGAGCATGTAGGGATGATCCTCCTGTTGTAAGGTGCATGTAGGGATGGTCCTCCTGTTGTAAGGAGCATGTAGGGATGATCCTCCTGTTGTAAGGTGCATGTAGGGATGATCCTCCTGTTGTAAGGAGCATGTAGGGATGGTCCTCCTGTTGTAAGGAGCATGTAGGGATGATCCTCCTGTTGTAAGGTGCATGTAGGGATGGTCCTCCTGTTGTAAGGAGCATGTAGGGATGGTCCTCCTGTTGTAATCAGCATGTAGGGATGGTCCTCCTGTTGTAAGGAGCATGTAGGGATGGTCCTCCTGTTGTAAGGAGCATGTAGGGATGATCCTCCTGTTGTAAGGAGCATGTAGGGATGATCCTCCTGTTGTAAGGTGCATGTAGGGATGGTCCTCCTGTTGTAAGGTGCATGTAGGGATGATCCTCCTGTTGTAAGGTGCATGTAGGGATGGTCCTCCTGCTGTAAGGAGCATGTAGGGATGGTCCTCCTGTTGTAAGGAGCATGTAGGGATGATCCTCCTGTTGTAAGGAGCATGTAGGGATGGTCCTCCTGTTGTAAGGTGCATGTAGGGATGGTCCTCCTGTTGTAAGGAGCATGTAGGGATGATCCTCCTGTTGTAAGGAGCATGTAGGGATGATCCTCCTGTTGTAAGGAGCATGTAGTGATGATCCTCCTGTTGTAAAGAGCATGTAGGGATGATCCTCCTGTTGTAAGGAGCATGTAGGGATGGTCCTCCTGTTGTAATGAGCATGTAGGGATGATCCTCCTGTTGTAAGGAGCATGTAGGGATGATCCTCCTGTTGTAAGGAGCATGCAGGGATGGTCCTCCTGTTGTAAGGAGCATGCAGGGATGGTCCTCCTGTTGTAAGGAGCATGCAGGGATGGTCCTCCTGTTGTAAGGATCATGCAGGGATGATCCTCCTGTTGTAAGGTGCATGTAGGGATGGTCCTCCTGTTGTAAGGAGCATGTAGGGATGGTCCTTCTGTTGTAAGGAGCATGTAGGGATGATCCTCCTGTTAAAAGGAGCATGTAGGGATGATCCTCCTGTTGTAAGGAGCATGTAGGGATGGTCCTCTTGTTGTAAGGAGCATGTAGGGATGGTCCTCCTGTTGTAAGGAGCATGTAGGGATGGTCCTCCTGTTGTAAGGAGCATGTAGGGATGATCCTCCTGTTGTAAGGAGCATGTAGGGATGATCCTCCTGTTGTAAGGTGCATGTAGGGATGGTCCTCCTGTTGTAAGGTGCATGTAGGGATGATCCTCCTGTTGTAAGGTGCATGTAGGGATGGTCCTCCTGCTGTAAGGAGCATGTAGGGATGGTCCTCCTGTTGTAAGGAGCATGTAGGGATGATCCTCCTGTTGTAAGGAGCATGTAGGGATGGTCCTCCTGTTGTAAGGTGCATGTAGGGATGGTCCTCCTGTTGTAAGGAGCATGTAGGGATGATCCTCCTGTTGTAAGGAGCATGTAGGGATGATCCTCCTGTTGTAAGGAGCATGTAGTGATGATCCTCCTGTTGTAAAGAGCATGTAGGGATGATCCTCCTGTTGTAAGGAGCATGTAGGGATGGTCCTCCTGTTGTAATGAGCATGTAGGGATGATCCTCCTGTTGTAAGGAGCATGTAGGGATGATCCTCCTGTTGTAAGGAGCATGCAGGGATGGTCCTCCTGTTGTAAGGAGCATGCAGGGATGGTCCTCCTGTTGTAAGGAGCATGCAGGGATGGTCCTCCTGTTGTAAGGATCATGCAGGGATGATCCTCCTGTTGTAAGGTGCATGTAGGGATGGTCCTCCTGTTGTAAGGAGCATGTAGGGATGGTCCTTCTGTTGTAAGGAGCATGTAGGGATGATCCTCCTGTTAAAAGGAGCATGTAGGGATGATCCTCCTGTTGTAAGGAGCATGTAGGGATGGTCCTCCTGTTGTAAGGAGCATGTAGGGATGATCCTCCTGTTGTAAGGAGCATGTAGGGATGGTCCTCTTGTTGTAAGGAGCATGTAGGGATGGTCCTCCTGTTGTAAGGAGCATGTAGGGATGATCCTCCTGTTGTAAGGAGCATCTCCTGTTGTAAGGAGCATGTAGGGATGGTCCTCCTGTTGTAAGGAGCATGTAGGGATGGTCCTCCTGTTGTAAGGAGCATGCAGGGATGATCCTCCTGTTGTAAGGTGCATGTAGGGATGGTCCTCCTGTTGTAAGGAGCATGCAGGGATGATCCTCCTGTTGTAAGGTGCATGTAGGGATGGTCCTCCTGTTGTAAGGAGCATGTAGGGATGGTCCTCCTGTTGTAAGGAGCATGTAGGGATGGTCCTCCTGTTGTAAGGAGCATGTAGGGATGGTCCTCCTGTTGTAAGGAGCATGTAGGGATGGTCCTCCTGTTGTAAGGAGCATGCAGGGATGATTCTCCTGTTGTAAGGTGCATGTAGGGATGGTCCTCCTGTTGTAAGGAGCATGCAGGGATGATCCTCCTGTTGTAAGGTGCATGTAGGGATGGTCCTCCTGTTGTAAGGAGCATGTAGGGATGATCCTCCTGTTGTAAGGAGCATGTACGGATGGTCCTCCTGTTGTAAGGAGCATGTAGGGATGGTCCTCCTGTTGTAAGGAGCATGTAGGGTTGGTCCTCCTGTTGTAAGGTGCATGTAGGGATGGTCCTCCTGTTGTAAGGAGCATGTAGGGATGATCCCCCTCCTGTTGTAAGGTGCATGTAGGGATGGTCCTCCTGTTGTAAGGAGCATGTAGGGATGATCCTCCTGTTGTAAGGTGCATGTAGGGATGGTCCTCCTGTTGTAAGGAGCATGTAGGCATGATCCTCCTGTTGTAAGGAGCATGTAGGGATGATCCTCCTGTTGTAAGGAGCATGTAGGGATGGTCCTCCTGTTGTAAGGAGCATGTAGGGATGGTCCTCCAGTTGTAAGGAGCATGTAGGGATGATCCTCCTGTTGTAAGGAGCATGTAGGGATGATCCTCCTGTTGTAAGGAGCATGTAGGGATGATCCTCCTGTTGTAAGGAGCATGTAGGGATGATCCTCCTGTTGTAAGGAGCATGTAGGGATGGTCCTCCTGATGTAAGGAGCATGTAGGGATGGTCCTCCTGTTGTAAGGAGCATGTAGGGATGATCCTCCTGTTGTAAGGAGCATGTAGGGATGATCCTCCTGTTGTAAGGAGAATGTAGGGATGGTTCTCCAGTTGTAAGGAGCATGTAGGGATGATCCTCCTGTTGTAAGGAGCATGTAGGGATGGTCCTCCAGTTGTAAGGAGCATGTAGGGATGATCCTCCAGTTGTAAGGAGCATGTAGGGATGGTCCTCCTGTTGTAAGGAGCATGTAGGGATGATCCTCCCGTTGTAAGGAGCATGTAGGGATGATCCTCCCGTTGTAAGGTGCATGTAGGGATGATCCTCCTGTTGTAAGAGCATGTAGGGATGGTCCTCCTGTTGTAAGGAGCATGTAGGGATGATCCTCCTGTTGTAAGGAGCATGTAGGGATGGTCCTCCTGTTGTAAGGAGCATGTAGGGATGATCCTCCTGTTGTAAGGAGCATGTAGGGATGGTCCTCCTGTTGTAAGGAGCATGTAGGGATGATCCTCCTGTTGTAAGGAGCATGTAGGGTTGGTACTCGTGTTGTAAGGTGCATGTAGGGATGGTCCTCCTGTTGTAAGGATCATGTAGGGATGGTCCTCCTGTTGTAAGGAGCATGTAGGGATGGTCCTCCTGTTGTAAGGAGCATGTAGGGATGGTCCTCCTGTTGTAAGGAGCATGTAGGGATGATCCTCCAGTTGTAAGGAGCATGCAGGGATGATCCTCCTGTTGTAAGGAGCATGCAGGGATGATCCTCCTGTTGTAAGGTGCATGTAGGGATGGTCCTCCTGTTGTAAGGAGCATGTAGGGATGATCCTCCTGTTGTAAGGAGCATGTACGGATGGTCCTCCTGTTGTAAGGAGCATGTAGGGATGGTCCTCCTGTTGTAAGGAGCATGTAGGGTTGGTCCTCCTGTTGTAAGGTGCATGTAGGGATGGTCCTCCTGTTGTAAGGAGCATGTAGGGATGATCCCCCTCCTGTTGTAAGGTGCATGTAGGGATGGTCCTCCTGTTGTAAGGAGCATGTAGGGATGATCCTCCTGTTGTAAGGTGCATGTAGGGATGGTCCTCCTGTTGTAAGGAGCATGTAGGCATGATCCTCCTGTTGTAAGGAGCATGTAGGGATGATCCTCCTGTTGTAAGGAGCATGTAGGGATGGTCCTCCTGTTGTAAGGAGCATGTAGGGATGGTCCTCCAGTTGTAAGAAGCATGTAGGGATGATCCTCCTGTTGTAAGGAGCATGTAGGGATGATCCTCCTGTTGTAAGGAGCATGTAGGGATGATCCTCCTGTTGTAAGGAGCATGTAGGGATGATCCTCCTGTTGTAAGGAGCATGTAGGGATGGTCCTCCTGTTGTAAGGAGCATGTAGGGATGGTCCTCCTGTTGTAAGGAGCATGTAGGGATGATCCTCCTGTTGTAAGGAGCATGTAGGGATGATCCTCCTGTTGTAAGGAGAATGTAGGGATGGTTCTCCAGTTGTAAGGAGCATGTAGGGATGATCCTCCTGTTGTAAGGAGCATGTAGGGATGGTCCTCCAGTTGTAAGGAGCATGTAGGGATGATCCTCCAGTTGTAAGGAGCATGTAGGGATGGTCCTCCTGTTGTAAGGAGCATGTAGGGATGATCCTCCCGTTGTAAGGAGCATGTAGGGATGATCCTCCCGTTGTAAGGTGCATGTAGGGATGATCCTCCTGTTGTAAGAGCATGTAGGGATGGTCCTCCTGTTGTAAGGAGCATGTAGGGATGATCCTCCTGTTGTAAGGAGCATGTAGGGATGGTCCTCCTGTTGTAAGGAGCATGTAGGGATGATCCTCCTGTTGTAAGGAGCATGTAGGGATGGTCCTCCTGTTGTAAGGAGCATGTAGGGATGATCCTCCTGTTGTAAGGAGCATGTAGGGTTGGTACTCGTGTTGTAAGGTGCATGTAGGGATGGTCCTCCTGTTGTAAGGAGCATGTAGGGATGGTCCTCCTGTTGTAAGGAGCATGTAGGGATGGTCCTCCTGTTGTAAGGAGCATGTAGGGATGGTCCTCCTGTTGTAAGGAGCATGTAGGGATGATCCTCCAGTTGTAAGGAGCATGTAGGGATGATCCTCCTGTTGTAAGGAGCAAGTAGGGATGATCCTCCTGTTGTAAGGAGCATGTAGGGATGGTCCTCCTGTTGTAAGGAGCATGTAGGGATGATCCTCCTGTTGTAAGGAGCATGTAGGGATGGTCCTCCTGTTGTAAGGAGCATGTAGGGATGGTCCTCCTGTTGTAAGGAGCATGTAGGGATGGTCCTCCTGTTGTAAGGAGCATGTAGGGATGATCCTCCTGTTGTAAGGAGCATGTAGGGATGGTCCTCCAGTTGTAAGGAGCATGTAGGGATGATCCTCCTGTTGTAAGGAGCATGTAGGGATGGTCCTCCTGTGTAAGGAGCATGTAGGGATGATCCTCCTGTTGTAAGGAGCATGTAGGGATGATCCTCCTGTTGTAAGGTGCATGTAGGGATGATCCTCCTGTTGTAAGGAGCATGTAGGCATGGTCCTCCTGCTGTAAGGAGCATGTAGGGATGATCCTCCTGTTGTAAGGAGCATGTAGGGATGGTCCTCCTGTTGTAAGGAGCATGTAGGCATGGTCCTCCAGTTGTAAGGAGCATGTAGGGATGATCCTCCTGTTGTAAGGAGCATGTAGGAATGGTCCTCCTGTTGTAAGGAGCATGTAGGGATGGTCCTCCAGTTGTAAGGAGCATGTAGGGATGGTCCTCCAGTTTTAAGGAGCATGTAGGGATGATCCTCCTGTTGTAAGGAGCATGTAGGGATGATCCTCCTGGTGTAAGGAGCATGTAGGGATGATCCTCCTGTTGTAAGGTGCATGTAGGGATGGTCCTCCTGTTGTAAGGAGCATGTAGGGATGATCCTCCTGGTGTAAGGAGCATGTAGGGATGATCCTCCTGTTGTAAGGTGCATGTAGGGATGGTCCTCCTGTTGTAAGGTGCATGTAGGGATGATCCTCCTGTTGTAAGGTGCATGCAGGGATGGTCCTCCTGTTGTAAGGTGCATGTAGGGATGATCCTCCTGTTGTAAGGAGCATGTAGGGATGGTCCTCCTGTTATAAGGAGCATGTAGTGATGATCCTCCTGTTATAAGGAGCATGTAGGGATGGTCTTCCTGTTGTAAGGAGCATGTAGGGATGGTCCTGTTGTAAGGAGCATGTAGGGATGGTCCTCCTGTTGTAAGGTGCATGTAGGGATGGTCCTCCTGTTGTAAGGAGCATGTAGGGATGGTCCTCCTGTTATAAGGAGCATGTAGGGATGGTCCTCCTGTTATAAGGAGCATGTAGGGATGGTCCTCCTGTTGTAAGGAGCATGTAGGGATGGTCCTCCTGTTGTAAGGTGCATGTAGGGATGATCCTCCTGTTGTAAGGAGCATGTAGGGATGGTCCTCCTGTTATAAGGAGCATGTAGGGATGATCCTCCTGTTGTAAGGTGCATGTAGGGATGGTCCTCCTGTTATAAGGAGCATGTAGGGATGGTCCTCCTGTTGTCAGGAGCATGTAGGGATGGTCCTCCTGTTGTAAGGTGTATATAGGGATGGTCCTCCTTTTTTAAATTTAAAAATATACTTGAATAAAGTATTGCTTTATTATTTGAGAAAATTGTGATTAAACCTCTCTGAGTAACATATTGTATAAAAAATTATCAGAACATTTTCTCTGAAACCATTTTCAGTTACTATATTGTAGCCTGGGGTTTAAAAAAAATACTAACAACATGTCATAGAGCAATATTCATTGCAAATGTTTTTTGTTGAAAACAAAAACAATGGAATACTCTAGATGTTTAAACATTAAGAGTATGTATACTTGTATATGCTAATTGTGATTTTTCAAAAATGAAGGACTTTGCAAGAAAGGTGCGAGTAAGATATTAAAATACACAGCTTATCTAGACCTCTGTAAATTATTAGCTGATGACCAAGTAATAAACAGAAGTTATTTATGCCCCCATCACTGAATTATGCCTCCACCACCAAATGGGGAGGGGCATTAGGCATGTCTGTCTGTCCGAGTATCCGTCCGTCCCGAAATATTTGTGTCCGTCTACTCCCACAGTTTTCAACTGATTGTTTCGAAACTTTACATGATGCTATACCTATGAAAAAAGATGTGCATATCGATTCGGCGTCGAAATCGCCCATGTATTACTGGAGTAATGGCCTTTCCTTCGTAGCATAACGAGTTGAGACCATACTCTATTTGTACCATACTCTATTTGTTTTGTAGCATGTCCATTTCAGCTGTATGCATACTCTATCTTCCAATAACAGGTAGTTACAGTACACCATTTATTCTGACAGGAGTTATTTTCAATTAAACGATTTACACCTATGCAAATACAAAGGAATTTCAATGACCATGCTACAACTACATTGTATGTACGAAATGTCGTATGATTTCAACAATCGCTTTGGTTTATTTTGCATTCATTCGTCAAAACTCAGCATATTATGACAATAGATGAGTAAACACACAACATTCCGACGAAACACCATCCTCAGATGACGGAACGTTGGTGCTAATCCACCAACCTCACGCTACACCATCCTCAGTTGAAGAACCTCGGTGCTTATCCACCAAACTGCCGCTACACCATCCTCAGGTGAAGAACCTCGGTGCCTATCCACCAAAATGCCGCTACACCATCCTCAAGTGACAGAACATTGGTGCTTATCCACCAAACTGCCACTACACCAACCTCAGGTGAAGGACCTCGGTGCTTATCCACCAAACTGCCGCTTCAACATCCTCAGGTGACAGAACCTCGGTGCTTATCCACCAAACTGCCGCTACCCATCCTCAGATGAAGAACCTCTGTGCTTATCCACCAATTTGCCGCTACACCATCCTCAGGTGAAGAACCTCGGTGCTTATCCATCAAACTGCCGCTACACCATCCTCAGGTGACGGAACTTCGGTGCTTATCCACCAAACTGCCGCTACACCATCCTCAGGTGACGGAACCTCGGTGCTTATCCACCAAACTACCTCTACACCATCCTCATGTTACAGAACATCGGTACTTATCCACCAAACTGCCTCTACACCATCCTCAGGTGACGGAACCTCGGTGCTTATCCAGCAAACTGCCACTACATCATCCTCAGATGACAGAACCGCGGTCCTTATCCACCAAACTGCCTCTACGCCATCCTCATGTGAAGAACCTCGGTGCTTATCCACCAAACTGCCGCTACACCACCTCTGTTCTTATCTACCAAACTGACTCGACACCATCCTCAGGTGAAGAACCTCGGTGGTTACCCGCCAAACTGCCGCTGAACCATCCTCAGGTGAAGAACCTCGTTGCTTATCCACCAAACTGCCGCTACACCATCCTCGGATGACGGAACTTTGGTGCTAATCCACCAAACTGCCGCTAAACCATCCTCTGGTGACAGAACCTCGGTGCTTATCCACCAAACTGCCGCTACACCATCCTCAGGTGACAGAACCTTGGTGCTTATTGACTAGACTGCCGCTACACCATCCTCAGATGACGGATCCTTGATGCTTATCCACCAAACTGCCGCTACATCATCCTCTGGTGACAGAACATCGGTGCTTATCCACCAAACTGCCGTTACACTATCCTCAGATGAAGAACCTCGGTGCTTATCCCCCAAACTTCCGCTACACCATCCTCAGGTGAAGAACCTCGGTGTTTATCCACCAAACTGCCGCTACACCATCCTCAGGTGACAGAACCTCGGTGCTTATCCACCAAACTGTCTCTACACCATCCTCACGTGAAGAACCTCGGTGCTTATCCACCAAACTGCCGCTACCCCACCTCGGTTCTTATCCACCAAACTGACTCTACAACATCCTCAGGTGAAGAACCTCGGTGGTTACCCGCCAAACTGCCGCTAAACCGTCCTCTGGTGACAGAACCTCGGTACTTATCCACCAAACTTCCGCTACACCATCCTCAGGTGAAGAACCTCGGTGCTTATCCACCAAACTGCCGCTACACCATCCTCAGGTGACAGAACCTCGGTGCTTCTTCACCAGACTGTCGCTACACCATCCTCAGATGACGGATCCTTGTTGCTTATCACCCAAACTGCCGCTACATCATCCTCAGGTGACAGAACATCGATGCTTATCCACCATACTGCCTCTACACCATCTTCAGATGAAAAACCTCGGTGCTTATCCACCAAACTGCCGCTACACCATCCTCAGGTGAAGAACCTCGGTGCTTATCCACCAAAATGCCGCTACACCATCCTCTGATGACGGAACTTTGATGCTTATCCACCAAACTGCCGCTACAACATCCTCAGGTGACAGAACCTCGGTGCTTATCCACCAAACTGCCGCTACCCATCCTCAGATGAAGAACCGCTGTGCTTATCCACCAATCTGCCGCTACACCATCCTCAGGTGAAGAACCTCGGTGCTTATCCACCAAACTTCCGCTACACCATCCTCAGATGACGGAACTTCGGTGCTTATCCACCAAACTTCCGCTACACCATCCTCAGGTGACAGAACCTCGGTGCTTATCCACCAAACTGCCGCTACACCACCTCTGTTCTTATCTACCAAACTGACTCGACACCATCCTCAGGTGAAGAACCTCGGTGGTTACCCGCCAAACTGCCGCTGAACCATCCTCAGGTAAAGAACCTCGTTGCTTATCCACCAAACTTCCGCTACACCATCCTCGGATGACGGAACTTTGGTGCTAATCCACCAAACTGCCGCTAAACCATCCTCTGGTGATAGAACCTCGGTGCTTATCCACCAAACTGCCGCTACACCATCCTCAGGTGACAGAACCTTGGTGCTTATTGACTAGACTGCCGCTACACCATCCTCAGATGACGGATCCTTGATGCTTATCCACCAAACTGCCGCTACATCATCCTCTGGTGACAAAACATCGGTGCTTATCCACCAAACTGCCGTTACACCATCCTCAGATGAAGAACCTCGGTGCTTATCCCCCAAACTTCCGCTACATCATCCTCTGGTGACAGAACATCGGTGCTTATCCACCAAACTGCCGTTACACCATCCTCAGATGAGGAACCTCGGTGCTTATCCCCCAAACTTCCGCTACACCATCCTCAGGTGAAGAACCTCGGTGTTTATCCACCAAACTGCCGCTACACCATCCTCAGGTGACAGAACCTCGGTGCTTATCCACCAAACTGTCTCTACACCATCCTCACGTGAAGAACCTCGGTGCTTATCCACCAAACTGCCGCTACCCCACCTCGGTTCTTATCCACCAAACTGACTCTACAACATCCTCAGGTGAAGAACCTCGGTGGTTACCCGCCAAACTGCCGCTAAACCGTCCTCTGGTGACAGAACCTCGGTACTTATCCACCAAACTTCCGCTACACCATCCTCAGGTGAAGAACCTCGGTGCTTATCCACCAAACTGCCGCTACACCGTCCTCAGGTGACAGAACCTCGGTGCTTATTCACCTGACTGTCGCTACACCATCCTCAGATGACGGATCCTTGTTGCTTATCACCCAAACTGCCGCTACATCATCCTCAGGTGACAGAACATCGATGCTTATCCACCATACTGCCTCTACACCATCTTCAGATGAAAAACCTCGGTGCTTATCCACCAAACTGCCGCTACACCATCCTCAGGTGAAGAACCTCGGTGCTTATCCACCAAAATGCCGCTACACCATCCTCTGATGACGGAACTTTGATGCTTATCCACCAAACTGCCGCTACAACATCCTCAGGTGACAGAACCTCGGTGCTTATCCACCAAACTGCCGCTACCCATCCTCAGATGAAGAACCTCTGTGCTTATCCACCAATCTGCCGCTACACCATCCTCAGGTGAAGAACCTCGGTGCTTATCCACCAAACTTCCGCTACACCATCCTCAGATGACGGAACTTCGGTGCTTATCCACCAAACTTCCGCTACACCATCCTCAGGTGACAGAACCTCGGTGCTTATCCACCAAACTACCTCTACACCAACCTAAGGTTACAGAACATCGGTACTTATCCACCAAACTTCCTCTACACCATCCTCAGGTGACGGAACCTCGGTGCTTATCCAGCAAACTTCCACTACATCATCCTCAGATGACAGAACTTCGGTCCTTATCCACCAAACTGCCGCTACCCATCCTAATGTGAAGAACCTCGGTGCTTATCCCCCAAACTGCCGCTACACCATCCTCAGGTGAAGAACCTCGGTGCTTATCCACCAAAATGCCGCTACACCACCTCGGTTCTTATCCACCAAACTTCCGCTACACCATCCTCAGGTGACAGAACCTCGGTGCTTATCCACCAAACTACCTCTACACCATCCTCAGGTTACAGAACCTCGGTACTTATCCACCAAACTGCCTCTACAGCATCCTCAGGTGACGGAACCTCAGTGCTAATCCAGCAAACTGCCACTACATCATCCTCAGATGACAGAACCTCGGTCCTTATCCACCAAACTTCCGCTACACCATCCTCATGTGAAGAACCTCGGTGCTTATCCACCAAACTGCCGCTACACCACCTCTGTTCTTATCCACCAAACTGACTCTACACCATCCTCAGGTGAAGAACCTCGGTGGTTACCCGCCAAACTGCCGCTGCACCATCCTCAGGTGAAGAACCTCGGTGCTTATCCACCAAACTGTCTCTACACCATCCTCAGGGGAAGAACCTCGGTGCTTATCCACCAAACTGCCGCTACCCCACCTCGGTTCTTATCCACCAAACTGACTCTACACCATCCTCAGGTGAAGAACCTCGGTGGTTACCCGCCAAACTGCCGCTAAACCATCCTCTGGTGACATAACCTCGGAACTTATCCACCCAACTGCCGCTACACCATCCTCAGGTGAATAACCTCGGTGCTTATCCACCAAACTGCCGCTACACCATCCTCTGATGACGGAACTTTGATGCTTATCCACCAAACTGCCGCTAAACCATCCTCAGGTGACAGAACTTCGGTGGTTATCCACTAAACTGCCTCTACACCATCCTCAGGTGACAGAACCTCGGTGCTTATTCACCAGACTGCCGCTACACCATCCTCAGATGACGGATCCTTGTTGGTTATCCCCCAAACTGCCGCTACATCATCCTCAGGTGACAGAACATCGGTGCTTATCCACCATACTGCCGCTACACCATCTTCAGATGAAAAACCTCGTTGCTTATCCACCAAACTGCCGCTACACCATCCTCAGGTGACAGAACCTCGATGCTTATCCACCAAACTGCCGCTTCCCATTCTTATGTGAAGAACCTCAGTGCTTATCCCCCAAACTGCCGCTACACCATCCTCAGGTGAAGAACCTCGGTGCTTATCCACCAAAATGCCGCTACACGACCCTGGTTCTTATCCGACAAACTGCCGCTGCACCATCCTCAGGTGAAGAACCTCGGTGCTTATCCACCAAACTGCCGCTACGCCATCCTCAGGTGAAGAACCTCGGTGCTTATCCACCAGACTGCCTCTACACTATCCTCAGGTGAATAACCTCGGTGCTAATCCAACAAACTGCCGCTACACCATCATCAGGTGAAGAACCTCGGTGCTTATCCACCAAACTGCCGCTAAACCATCCTCAGCTGAAGAATCTCGGTGCTTATCCAAACTGCCGCTATGCCATCCTCAGGTGAAGAACCTCGGTGCTTATCCACTAAACTGCCGCAACGCCATCCTCAGGTGAAGAACCTCGGTGCTTATCCACCAAACTGCCTCTACACCATCCTCAGGTGAAGAACCTCGGTGCTTATCCACCAAACTGCCGCTACGCCATCCTCAGGTGAAGAACCTCGGTGCTTATCCACCAAACTGCCGATACACCATCCTCAGGTGAAGAACCTCGGTGCTTATCCACCAAACTGCCTCTACGCCATCCTCAGGTGAAGAACCTCGGTGCTTATCCACCAAACTGCCGCTACGCCATCCTCAGGTGAAGAACCTCGGTGCTTATCCACCAAACGTCCGCTACACCATCCTCAGGTGAAGAACCTCGGTGCTTATCCACCAAACTGCCTCTACGCCATCCTCAGATGAAGAACCTCGGTGCTAATCCGCCAAACTGCCGCTACGCCATCCTCAGGTGAAGAACCTCGGTGCTTAACCACCAAACTTCCGCTACGCCATCCTCAGGTGAAGAACCTCGGTGCTTATCGACCAAACTGCCTCTACACCATCCTCAAGTGAAGAACCTCGGTGCTTATCCACCAAACTGCCGCTACGCCATCCTCAGGTGAAGAACCTCGGTGCTTATCCACCAAACTGCCGCTACATCATCCTCAGGTGACAGAATCTCGGTCCTTTACCACCAAACTGCCGCTACACCATCCTAATGTGAAGAACCTCGGTGCTTATCCACCAAACCGCCGCTACACCACCTCGGTGCTTATCCACCAAACAGACTGTACACCATCCTCAGGTGAAGGACCTCGGTTGTTACCCACCAAACATCCGCTACACCATCCTCAGGTGAAGAACCTCGGTGTTTATCCACCAAACTCCCGCTACACCATCCTCAGGTGACAGAACCTCGGTGCTTATCCACCAAACTGTCTCTACACCATCCTCAGGGGAAGAACCTCGGTGCTTATCCACCAAACTGCCGCTACCCCACCTCGGTTCTTATCCACCAAACTGACTCTACACCATCCTCAGGTGAAGAACCTCGGTGGTTACCCGCCAAACTGCCGCTAAACCATCCTCTGGTGACATAACCTCGGAACTTATCCACCCAACTGCCGCTACACCATCCTCAGGTGAATAACCTCGGTGCTTATCCACCAAACTGCCGCTACACCATCCTCTGATGACGGAACTTTGATGCTTATCCACCAAACTGCCGCTAAACCATCCTCAGGTGACAGAACTTCGGTGGTTATCCACTAAACTGCCTCTACACCATCCTCAGGTGACAGAACCTCGGTGCTTATTCACCAGACTGCCGCTACACCATCCTCAGATGACGGATCCTTGTTGGTTATCCCCCAAACTGCCGCTACATCATCCTCAGGTGACAGAACATCGGTGCTTATCCACCATACTGCCGCTACACCATCTTCAGATGAAAAACCTCGTTGCTTATCCACCAAACTGCCGCTACACCATCCTCAGGTGACAGAACCTCGATGCTTATCCACCAAACTGCCGCTTCCCATTCTTATGTGAAGAACCTCAGTGCTTATCCCCCAAACTGCCGCTACACCATCCTCAGGTGAAGAACCTCGGTGCTTATCCACCAAAATGCCGCTACACCACCTCGGTTCTTATCCGACAAACTGCCGCTGCACCATCCTCAGGTGAAGAACCTCGGTGCTTATCCACCAAACTGCCGCTACGCCATCCTCAGGTGAAGAACCTCGGTGCTTATCCACCAGACTGCCTCTACACTATCCTCAGGTGAAGAACCTCGGTGCTAATCCAACAAACTGCCGCTACACCATCATCAGGTGAAGAACCTCGGTGCTTATCCACTAAACTGCCGCTAAACCATCCTCAGCTGAAGAATCTCGGTGCTTATCCAAACTGCCGCTATGCCATCCTCAGGTGAAGAACCTCGGTGCTTATCCACTAAACTGCCGCTACGCCATCCTCAGGTGAAGAACCTCGGTGCTTATCCACCAAACTGCCTCTACACCATCCTCAGGTGAAGAACCTCGGTGCTTATCCACCAAACTGCCGCTACGCCATCCTCAGGTGAAGAACCTCGGTGCTTATCCACCAAACTGCCGATACACCATCCTCAGGTGAAGAACCTCGGTGCTTATCCACCAAACTGCCTCTACGCCATCCTCAGGTGAAGAACCTCGGTGCTTATCCACCAAACTGCCGCTACGCCATCCTCAGGTGAAGAACCTCGGTGCTTATCCACCAAACTTCCGCTACACCATCCTCAGGTGAAGAACCTCGGTGCTTATCCACCAAACTGCCTCTACGCCATCCTCAGATGAAGAACCTCGGTGCCAATCCGCCAAACTGCCGCTACGCCATCCTCAGGTGAAGAACCTCGGTGCTTAACCACCAAACTTCCGCTACGCCATCCTCAGGTGAAGAACCTCGGTGCTTATCGACCAAACTGCCTCTACACCATCCTCAAGTGAAGAACCTCGGTGCTTATCCACCAAACTGCCGCTACGCCATCCTCAGGTGAAGAACCTCGGTGCTTATCCACCAAACTGCCGCTACATCATCCTCAGGTGACAGAATCTCGGTCCTTTACCACCAAACTGCCGCTACACCATCCTAATGTGAAGAACCTCGGTGCTTATCCACCAAACCGCCGCTACACCACCTCGGTGCTTATCCACCAAACAGACTGTACACCATCCTCAGGTGAAGGACCTCGGTTGTTACCCACCAAACATCCGCTACACCATCCTCAGGTGAAGAACCTCGGTGTTTATCCACCAAACTCCCGCTACACCATCCTCAGGTGACAGAACCTCGGTGCTTATCCACCAAACTGTCTCTACACCATCCTCAGGGGAAGAACCTCGGTGCTTATCCACCAAACTGCCGCTACCCCACCTCGGTTCTTATCCACCAAACTGACTCTACACCATCCTCAGGTGAAGAACCTCGGTGGTTACCCGCCAAACTGCCGCTAAACCATCCTCTGGTGACATAACCTCGGAACTTATCCACCCAACTGCCGCTACACCATCCTCAGGTGAATAACCTCGGTGCTTATCCACCAAACTGCGGCTACACCATCCTCTGATGACGGAACTTTGATGCTTATCCACCAAACTGCCGCTAAACCATCCTCAGGTGACAGAACTTCGGTGGTTATCCACTAAACTGCCTCTACACCATCCTCAGGTGACAGAACCTCGGTGCTTATTCACCAGACTGCCGCTACACCATCCTCAGATGACGGATCCTTGTTGGTTATCCCCCAAACTGCCGCTACATCATCCTCAGGTGACAGAACATCGGTGCTTATCCACCATACTGCCGCTACACCATCTTCAGATGAAAAACCTCGTTGCTTATCCACCAAACTGCCGCTACACCATCCTCAGGTGACAGAACCTCGATGCTTATCCACCAAACTGCCGCTTCCCATTCTTATGTGAAGAACCTCAGTGCTTATCCCCCAAACTGCCGCTACACCATCCTCAGGTGAAGAACCTCGGTGCTTATCCACCAAAATGCCGCTACACCACCTCGGTTCTTATCCGACAAACTGCCGCTGCACCATCCTCAGGTGAAGAACCTCGGTGCTTATCCACCAAACTGCCGCTACGCCATCCTCAGGTGAAGAACCTCGGTGCTTATCCACCAGACTGCCTCTACACTATCCTCAGGTGAAGAACCTCGGTGCTAATCCAACAAACTGCCGCTACACCATCATCAGGTGAAGAACCTCGGTGCTTATCCACCAAACTGCCGCTAAACCATCCTCAGCTGAAGAATCTCGGTGCTTATCCAAACTGCCGCTATGCCATCCTCAGGTGAAGAACCTCGGTGCTTATCCACTAAACTGCCGCTACGCCATCCTCAGGTGAAGAACCTCGGTGCTTATCCACCAAACTGCCTCTACACCATCCTCAGGTGAAGAACCTCGGTGCTTATCCACCAAACTGCCGCTACGCCATCCTCAGGTGAAGAACCTCGGTGCTTATCCACCAAACTGCCGATACACCATCCTCAGGTGAAGAACCTCGGTGCTTATCCACCAAACTGCCTCTACGCCATCCTCAGGTGAAGAACCTCGGTGCTTATCCACCAAACTGCCGCTACGCCATCCTCAGGTGAAGAACCTCGGTGCTTATCCACCAAACTTCCGCTACACCATCCTCAGGTGAAGAACCTCGGTGCTTATCCACCAAACTGCCTCTACGCCATCCTCAGATGAAGAACCTCGGTGCTTATCCGCCAAACTGCCGCTACGCCATCCTCAGGTGAAGAACCTCGGTGCTTAACCACCAAACTTCCGCTACGCCATCCTCAGGTGAAGAACCTCGGTGCTTATCCACCAAACTGCCTCTACACCATCCTCAAGTGAAGAACCTCGGTGCTTATCCACCAAACTGCCGCTACGCCATCCTCAGGTGAAGAACCTCGGTGCTTATCCACCAAACTGCCGCTACATCATCCTCAGGTGACAGAATCTCGGTCCTTTACCACCAAACTGCCGCTACACCATCCTAATGTGAAGAACCTCGGTGCTTGTCCACCAAACCGCCGCTACACCACCTCGGTGCTTATCCACCAAACAGACTGTACACCATCCTCAGGTGAAGAACCTCGGTTGTTACCCACCAAACTGCCGCTGCACCATCCTCAGGTGAAGAACCTCGGTGCTTATCCACCAAACTGCCGCTACACCATCCCCAGATGACGTAACTTTGGTGCTTATCCACCAAACTGCCGCTAAACCATCCTCTGGTGACAGAACTTCGGTGCTTATCCACCAAACTGCCGCTACACCATCCCCAGATGAAGAACCTCGGTTCTCATCCACCAAACTTCCTCAGGTGAAGAACCTCGGTGCTTATCCACCAAACTGCCGCTACACCATAAGCCCCACTAGGCACAGAATTCTGAACGATTAGCTGAGTACAAAGTAAACGGTACATTTATAAAGGTGTACAATATTAAGGTAGCATACTGAACGATTAGCTCAATGTAATGTAAATGGACAATATGAAAGTATACACTAATTCATGGGTATAGAATCTTTAGGTTCATATTGATATAGGCTCTATTCACGGTATTATCTTTTCATCATTTGAATAACTGTATGACATACAGTATTAAAATGTCACCCAGTTTTAAAGTGGGTCAGCGGACGTTTTTACCACTTACGTTTCAAATACGTTATACTATTACATATAGTTCTTTATAACCGATGCAAAGGAGAGTAAGAAAAAGCTAAAATATAAAAACCAATTTATGATAACAATGTCATATAAATCAAGATGTGCCGCACCATATTTCACAGGTCTAAAATTTGAATTCATTATTTTGAATATAATCGGGGGTAAGATGTTTGAATTAACCCTGGTGCATACATAACCTAGGATAGGATATATTACTCTGAATATAGTAAATAAGGGATCATGTTAGGCTCATTCATTATATTTCGGCCCTTTAGAATAGATAATGTTATTTGTCAATTTTAAGTAAGACACATAGACCCCCACGAACGTTCCGAGGTATTTATTCAACTTTGTACTTTGTAGATTTTGGTATCAAATTGAAATAACGTGTTTTTTTTCAATGGTGATATTTAGTTGTATTAACAGTTTCAATTGCAAAATAATAAACATGTTAACTACTTTTACAATTAATAGTATCTGTTTACAGTTAAAATTGTTATCCCATGCATATTAAACAATCGAGGGTGTCTCCGTGGCCGGGTAGTTAACGACGTTGCGTTGTAAACCTTTTCGCCTCTCACCGCTGCGTGTTCGAATCCCACTCGATGGGAGCTCGACATGTAAGTGAGGAAGTGTCGATTCTTACGGATGGCGGGAGGTGTACAGTACTGGTCAATAGTATTTCATTTGTATCATAAAGTTGTCATGTTCGCCGCACCTTCTGTGTTTCCGCAATTTAAAGTTGTCTATGCGAATGTAAAGGCGATAATAGTTGCCGATGAATTATTCAAGATTCGATGTCATTGTGAATGTATACAACACTTGTAGGAGGGCTGTTCCAGAAGTCCGTGTACTGATCTTATACTTTTGTTTATGACCATACAGATCGAAATAAAAAATATATATCAAGAGCAACTATAATTGTTTATCTCTTAGATCATATTATTTCACATCCTATATACGAGTGTTCTCATATCATTGTCTCGTGCGCACGGAGCAGAACGCCGACATTTCTGACAGCGTGGAGATTTTCACGGTCTATGTAACTTTTTCATTTTCAGCTCTTTTCAAAATACTCCCCACCAGCGGGAATGCATTTGCAGTGACACTCAATCCATGTGTTATATAATTATATATATCTCTGTTTCTATGTATCAGTCGCTGTCAGAAGACTACACACCATTATTCTGGCAAGATCACGCACAGTCAAAAGAGAACGCACAGTCAATATCCTGTCTTCATACACACTATTATTCTGGCAAGATCACGCACAGTCAATAGCATGTCTTCATACACACTATTATTCTGACAAGATCACGCACAGTCAATAGCCTGTCTTCATACACACAATTATTCTGGCAAGATCACGCACAGTCAATAGCCTGTCTTCATACACACTATTATTCTGGCAAGATCACGCACAGTTATTCTGGCAAGATCACGCACAGTCAATAGCCTGTCTTCATACACACTATTATTCTGGCAAGATCACGCACAGTTAATCTGGCAAGATCACGCACAGTCAATAGCCTGTCTTCATACACACTATTATTCTGGCAAGATCACGCACAGTTAATCTGGCAAGATCACGCACAGTCAATAGCCTGTCTTCATACACACTATTATTCTGGCAAGATCACGCACAGTTAATCTGGCAAGATCACGCACAGTCAATATCCTGTCTTCATACACACTATTATTCTGACAAGATCACGCACAGTCAATAGCATGTCTTCATACACACTATTACTCTGACAAGATCACGCACAGTCAATAGCCTGTCTTCATACACACTATTATTCTGGCAAGATCACGCACAGTCAATAGCCTGTCTTCATACACACTATTATTCTGGCAAGATCACGCACAGTTATTCTGGAAAGATCACGCACAGTCAATAGCCTATCTTCATACACACTTTTATTCTGGCAAGATCACGCACAGTTATTCTGGCAAGATCACGCACAGTCAATAGCCTGTCTTCATAAATTAACGCTTATCACTCTCTCTTGCAATGATTTGCTGACACTAACTGTCCTTCCACATCGTTGATCATGGATCAGGTGCCTCTCGACCTTCGATACATCGCTTGTGTCACTTATATACCAAATTTCTACAAACCTATACTATATATTTATAGATTAATTCTTCTGCACACCCTCACGGGTTACTTCGAGAAGTTGCGCACCTGTGCCATTTAGTAAAATAAAGTAAAGGTTAAAAGCAAGGATAAGGTGAACACAGTGATAGGTTGTTAAAAGTGATAGTGAAAGGATAAATTCAGGATAAAAACAACATTCCCAGACTTACGGCTTGCTTTGAAAGGTATTGCTTACGGCAAGTTTGAAAAAGTTCAAATGTTGCTTAATTAAAGCTGCACAGTCCCTATTTTAACTGGTGATAACTCATGAATATGAATGAGTCACGTGTGAAGTAGTTTCAACTCGACGAACATCGCAAAATTCGGTATATAAGGCATAATCGATGCGCAGAATGTCGCATTTTTATTTAGCCTCTGTACAGGTAACATCAATAAATATACGGCTTCAGAATATATGCGATAAAAAAAAATAGTTGCCCGGAAAGGGATTTGAACCACAGCCTTACATGTTTAAGTATTGAAGGATGTACGCCGAACCACTAGACCACGGCCCTTTATTGGTATGTTGTAGCATTTTTAACACTAAATAGGCATAACGTAATAAATAGCGCGCGCACAAACTCATCAAGCGCTAAATAACAAGTCGAGATATGGTTGTTTTGAGGCTAAGTATTAGTTTCATATTGATAACATACTGTATTATACCAGACAATGTTAATTTACACGTGCCACAATATGGATTATATATTTATATGATCCATATATATTTAGTTACGTTCAAACATGTTAAAATATGTTAAGTTATTTTGCCTCATAATACATGGTAGTTAGTATACAATTTTCTCAAGTAGCATTATAGTTCAGTAGATAGAGCACCTGATTTGAAATCAGAAGGTCATGTGTTCGAGCCTCGACAGAGTTTAACCTTGTTTCTCTAAAAAACACTGTGTATAAGTACGATGTGCACTGGTCGATGTATATAGAGTAAAAGATTTTCTGCGCTATATTTGCTCGCTTAAATACCCGATTTCGACATGAGCTGGTGAACATGAAGTTACAAATAAGAACACGCCTACAAAGATGAAATCGAATGATATAGAGACGGTATAGCTTTAAAGTCATTTTTTCTTCAATTAACAATAGTAATGGGAAAAACAAATATTTGTAGTAGTTTGCTCCAGTAAGTATTTGTTTAAATGTCATTGAGTGGCAGTATCTAGATATGTATATAGTCAGGCATCGGAACAGGTACCAGACCGTGGACAGTTTTGTAAGACCCATGCGTGAACGTGCCCTACTTTGTTCTTTGGACCGTCACCCCATATAGTTTAACATGGTTGTGGCGCTTGATAATCTGGAGTAATCATTTTGTGTGTAACGAAATGTGAACAAATAATGTGGACTTGCTAAGAAGTTTGTGAAGCACTTATTTTCCTATAAGATATAGAGAATTTATTGATATTAATAAATGAGTTGGATAACATGAAAGGATACGTACGAGGCTCTGTCGCCTATCTGGTTATCCAACTAGTTTATTAAAGTCATTAATACACAGTCACGAATGTTAGATTCTGGTTATCAAATAACACATAGATCGACGACGTGATAGTTTCACTTTAATATTGTCGATTTGCCTTGTAATTTGTAATCTGCGGCAATTTGTAAGAAAAATCATGACGTCGTTTTGTTGTTTTCATGACGCGGGTGTAACGCGATCGCCCTACAAATAATGCGACACCTTTAAAAAAACAAATTTAACGTCTCTAACATTTTATAAAGTAAAGTTATTTACAAACAGATGAAGGTTGTATCACTGCTTTCATGTAAATAAACTATTGATGGAACAATCGGCCACATGACATTGCAAAATGTTGAAGATAACTTTGAATTTGAATGCTATATTTGTTTTGGCAGGAATCTGACGCGTGTCACGCTAATATGACGTAACCAATATGGCGACGTTCGACATTCGAGTAATGCATTCGCAACATCTCGTACACTGCTTCGCAGCGGGATCCCGAGGAATGACGGGATTGGCCGAGCGTTCACGATTGTCGAGTAATGCAGCGAAGCAGTGTACGAGATGTTGCGAATGTGAGTAGCGTATTATGAGAAATAAGTCATGGCTGTATTATACTCTCAGAAGCCGTGTTATGTGATAAATAATATTTTCGTTAGCAGGGGCCCCGCCCCCACCCTCTCCTCCTCCTGCTTCAGTTTATATTGCATTCTTGGGCTTTTCATTTTCATTTTTCAAATTGATATAGGCCCGGGCCTTTATGGCCTAATAGTAGTAGTATGGCCTAAGCGATGGTTAGGTATGAGACTACTGTTTATACATATTTTGTTGGTGTCCCAATGGATACGAACTGTGCATACGAACACTTCTCCTCATAAACCGCTTGGCCAATTGTGACCCAGTTTCACAAGGATAATACTGAGGTGAATGCCTCTCAAAATAATTCAAATTAGGTCAATGCGACCATTACCATATATGGTGGACAACCTTAAAACATATTCTTCTCAAGAACCGCTGGACATATTTCAACAGTTCTTCTTTAAAAATTATTGCCAACGTCTAGACTATCAAATTTGTTCAAATGAAGTCCCCGGGGTCAAATATGCTGTGCCCCAGGGGTCCAAAGTTTGTATGTGGAGATTTTGCATGTTTTTCATAGACTTCATGAGGAAAAACTTAACAATTTTTCTTCTCTGAAACCACAAGGCACAGAGCTCTCCAAATGGTGACCAGACCCTGGGGTCAAATTTGGCTCCATCCCGCTGGTCACAGTTTTACATAGACTTATATAGGGAAAAACTTAAAAAATCTTCTTCTCTGAAACTACAAGAGCCAGAGGTTTAATATTTTGCGCTTGCTATAAGCAAACCATACGTCCTCTACCAAGTTTGTTCAAATGGAGACCCTGGGGCCAAATACCCTTAAAAATATTCTTCTCTGAAAATACGAGAGCCAGATGTTTAATAGTTTGCATTTACTATAAGCTTACGGTCCTCTACCAAGTTTGTTCAAATGGTGACCCTGGGGTCACATTTGGCTTCACCCCAGTGGTCACATGTTTTAGACTTATATAGGGAACAACTAAAAAAATAATCTTTTCTGAAACTACAAGAGACAGGGGTTTAATATTTAGTTTAATAATAGCATTTGCTATGAGCCTTTACCAAGTGTGTTCAAATGGTGACCATGTGGTCACATTTGGTCCCGCCCCAGTGGTCACAGGTTTTACATAGACTCATATATGGAAAAATTAAAAAAAAAAATATTGGCCCCACCCCAGGGTTCACATGTTGAAATGGTATTACTTACTGTCCTTTGGGATCACCAAGCCCAATATTTATGGCTTTAAAGTAGTATATCGCTTAAGCCGGTGCTAGGAGGCGTGAGAGGTTTTGCAATTTATATTACCTCTCATGAACAGACTCAATACAACTGCTAGGGTCTGCTATTTTTATCTCTTGCTTGTGTTTGTTGTTTACAAGGGATCCCATTTTCAGTATTTATTTACATAGATTTATATAGGGGAAAACCCTTAAAAATCTTCTTCTCTGAAACTACGAGAGTCAGAGGTTTAATATTTTGCATTTACTATAAGCTTACGGTCCTCTACCAAGTTTGTTCAAATGATGACCCTGGGGTCACATTTGGCCCCGCCCCAGTGGTCACATGTTTTACATAAACTTATATAGGGAAAGTCTTTAAAAAATCTTCTCAAAAACCATTTGGTCAATTTTGACCAAACTTCACCTGGAGGATCTTAGTTGAAATAGTTTTCAGATTTGTTAAAATTAGATGAACAAGACATCTAAGATGGCTGCCATAGCAATATATTTAAATCACTTCAAATCTCACTGGAGGTAAACTTTTCTGATTTTTTTTTTAATTCTTCACTTCTATTATTATTTCCTGTTTGGATGCGTTTTTTTTCCTCTAAGATTTGTATATAAAGATTGTGCATGTTTCTTCTCTGAAACTACATTTATTTTTATTATTGTTTCCTGTTTAAACTGTGATCATTTTGGCCCTCTTGTTTGTATTGCTACGATAAAGATGTTTTATGTATTAGTTAGAGGCTATGAAGTGAAATTTTAACAATTAAGAAACCCTAAGGGAAGGAGCGCAGTTTGCCCTATTTTTTCCCCGCGCTTCTACGAAACCACGCCTCTTAACACGTTCGCGCTTCTACTAAAGCCGCCTCTTTTGTCCAATCAAGCGCGTGCCATTTAGTAAGCGATTACTTAATGATTAAATGGTTAAAATTGGTGATCGTTAGAAATTTACACGAATAAGTTCGCCATTTTTTTAAAATTCCCCACCGTCTGATTGGAGGAAAAAGTAGGGCAAACACTAATGATACTTTTACCAGATACTCAGGTAGAGGTCATCAAGACCTTAAGTAATACATCCCGGTATCTGACCGATATATTACATCCCGGTATCTGACCGATATATTGAACATTATTATACCTCACATAAAACGCCCATGCTAAATCCCCATAGACATCAATGTGTAATTTCTTATTATACCTCACATAAAACGCCCATACTAAATCCCCATAGACAACAATGTGTAATTTCTTATTATACCTCACATAAAACGCCCATGCTAAATCCCCATAGACATCAATGTGTAATTTCTTATTATACCTCACATAAAACGCCCATGCTAAATCCCCATAGACAACAATGTGTAATTTCTTATTATACCTCACATAAAACGCCCATGCTAAATCCCCATAGACAACAATTTGTAATTTCTTATTATACCTCACTGTAAACACTCCTTGTAAAATCCCAATACCTGCCGGATTGATATTTCGCGCAACCACCCTCAACGCGTCATAGCGGGTGATAGCGCAAAATATCATCCCGCTAGCTTTTTGAAAAGCTGAGTTCTAAAAATAGATTTTTTGAACAACAACAATTTTTTCTTCATTATCGAATATATTAGTATATTAAGAGTATTTGTTTCTTACTATCACACTCTCATGAATGTGATATGTATATACTGACAACCATGAATGTGATATGTATATACTGACAACCATGAATGTGATATGTATATACTGACAACCATGAATGTGATATGTATATACTGACAACCATGAATGTGATATGTATATACTGACAACCATGAATGTGATATGTATATACTGACAACCATGAATGTGGTATGTATATACTGACAACCATGAATGTGGTATGTATATACTGACAACCATGAATGTGATATGTATATACTGACAACCATGAATGTGGTATGTATATACTGACAACCATGAATGTGATCAACCATGATATGTATATACTGACAACCATGAATGTGATATGTATATACTGACAACCATGAATGTGGTATGTATATACTGACAACCATGAATGTGATCAACCATGATATGTATATACTGACAACCATGACTGTGATATGTATATACTGACAACCATGAATGTGGTATGTATATACTGACAACCATGAATGTGATCAACCATGATATGTATATACTGACAACCATGAACGTGGTATGTATATACTGACAACTCATGAATGTGATATGTATATACTGACAACCATGAATGTGATATGTATATACTGACAACCATGAATGTGATATGTATATACTGACAACCATGAATGTGATATGTATATACTGACAACCATGAATGTGGTATGTATATACTGACAACCATGAATGTGATATGTATATACTGACAACCATGAATGTGGTATGTATATACTGACAACCAT